>JAKCOZ010000017.1:2377844-2440344 GCA_022605955.1 Rallus limicola | reverse complement strand
AAACCACCCCCCATCTCCTCCACCCGCAGCGACCGCGAAGGGACCCGCCAAACTCCCCCCCACGGGTCGCATACCCCAGGGAGGGGGAAGCAAAGAGCCAGGAGGGGAAAAAATAGAGGGATTGGGGATGAAGGAAAAGTATCCCAGGGCTGATAGCAGAGGATGGTTTCGATCCATCGACCTCTGGGTTATGGGCCCAGCACGCTTCCGCTGCGCCACTCTGCTGCCTCCTGGATACCCCCCTACCTCCCTGCTGAGCCTCCTGTCTGGGTACAGTCACAGGGGTTGGGAGGGACCCCCAGAGCCCATGGGCTCCAACCCCCTGCCAAAGCAGGGTCCCTAGGACAGGGCACACAGGGCGCTGGCCAGACGGGGCTGGAATCTCTCCAGAGAAGGAGACTCCACACCCCCCTGGGCAGCCTGGCCCAGGGCTCCCTCACCCTCACTGGGGAAAAGTTCTGCCCCAGCTTGGGCTGGAACTCCCTGGCCTCCAACTTGCAGCCATTGCCCCTTGTCCTGTCCCCACAGACACTGAGAAGGGGCTGCCCATGGCCCCCTGCATCCCATGCTGAAGATCTTGATCAACATTCATTAGGTGCCCCCTTAGTCTTCTTCTCTCCAGGCTGAACAGCCCCAGCTCCCTCAGCCTTTCCTCACAGGGGAGATGCTCCAGGCCCTTCAGCATCTCCAGAGCCTCCTCTGGACTCTCTCCAGGAGATCCCTGTCCTTTTGATCCCAGGGAGCCCAGCACTGGACACAACACTCCAGCTGGGGCCTGAGCAGGGCAGAGCAGAGGGGGAGGATCCCCTCCTGGGACCTGCTGCCCACACTCCTCCTGATGCCCCCAGGATCCCATTGTCTCTCTCAGCCCCAGGGCACACTGCTGGCTCATGGCCACCCTGTCACCCACCAGCACCCCCAGGTCCTTCTCCACAGAGCTCCTCTCCAGCAGCTCACCCCCAGCCTGTGCTGGTCCCAGCAGTTCTTCCTTCCCAGGTGCCAGACTCTCCACTTGCTTTTATCAAACCCCATCTGGTGTCTCCCTGCCCAGCTCTCCAGCCTGGCCAGGTCTCTCTGGGTGGCAGCGCAGTGTCCTGTGTGTCAGCCACTCCTCCCAGCTCGGGATCATCGGCAGGGACTCATCATGGGTGCAGCCTCCCCATCCCCCTTCCCTCCAATCCCTGTTTGTAGTTTAGGGGTAGTTCTGGAGGTCCCACCAGCACCCCCAGCCCCGGGGGTGGCACCCTGTGGGACCCTGGCCCCTCAGTCTCTCCCCACACCCTCCCTCACCTCAGGCCCAACGGTGAGGACCCATGGAAGAGCAGCTCTGCAGGGAAAGGCACCCAGCCCAGCAGCACCACTGGGATCAGGCACAACACACAAACTAGAACCTTCCCTTGAGCCAGCAGTGGCTCTGGCAGCTCAGGAGGGCGATGGGATCCTGGGCTCCATCAGCAGAGGGGTGGCAGCAGGGACAGGGAGGGGATTGTCCCTCTCTGCTCTGCCCTGGGGAGGCCCCAGCTGGAGTCCTGTGGCCAGAGCTGGGGCCCCAGGACAAGGAAGATGTGGGGCTGTTGGAGAGGGGTCAGAGGAGCAACGGAGATGCTCAGAGGGCTGGAGCAGCTCCCCTCTGGAGAGAGGCTGAAGGAGCTGGGCTGGGTCAGCCTGGAGAAGAGAAGGCTGTGGGGGGACCTCATTGCAGCCTGCCAGTCCCTGAAGGGAGCAGAGACACAGGAGGGGAATCAGCTTGTTCAAGGGCAGCCAGGGGCAGGACAAGGGGGAGGGGGTGAAGCTGGAGGAGGGAAGGGTTAGAGGAGATCTTAGGGGGAAGTTCTGTGCAGAGAGAGTGGGGAGGGGCTGGCAGGGGCTGCCCAGAGAGGGGGTGGGTGCCCCGTGTCTGGGGGTGTTGAAGGCCAGGTTGGCTGGGGCCCTGGGCAGCCTTGTGTGGCTCCAGGCCTAGAGGTTGGTGTCCCTGCCTGTGGCAGGGGGTTGGAGCTCTGTGACCCTTGGGGTGCCTCCCAACCCAGACCAGGCTGGGATTCTCTACCATCACCCTCACAGCTTGCTGCTCTGGGGGGAAACCAAGGGCACCACTCACCTGGGAGCTCCGTGCTTCTCCTGTGAGCTGGCAGAGGTTTCCTTCACCCCACCTTGTCTCTCCTTTGGTTTATTCTTGCTCATAATAATTTTCATGGTCAGAGCCAACACGTGTCACGAGCTGCAGACACTGCCAGCAGCTGGTGGGGCCTCTGAGCCTGCAGCAGCATCCTCTGGGTAACACCTGTGGGATGCTCTCTCAGGAGCTGGGGCTGCCTGGCTCCATGGCCCCAGCTCCACGCAGCAGCAAGGCAGAGCACCTGTCCCCAGGAGGCACCCCCCACCCCTCCTCCACATTAGTAAGAGGGTTGTTAGACCTCTCTGGGCAACCTGTGCCAGTGCCTCACCACCCTCACTTTGAATGACTGTGTCCTGATGTCCAACCTCACCCTCCCTGTCCTGGTTGTGGCCAGAGCCACCCCAACCCCTCCAACCTCCCCCAGGCAGCCAGCCCAGGGGAGCTGAGTCAGCCTGGGCTGTTCCCCACACCACCTCACATCACTCCCCCCTAACAGGGGCTGGGGGGGGGTGCTCCTGGGTGCCTCCAGGGCAGTGTGGGTGCAGCTGGGGCACTGGGACAGTCCTTGGATGGTGAGGCACTCCATTACCATTGGGTTGCTAGGGTTCTCTGTGTCACCACCAGCATGGGCTGGTCCTGGTCCCTTGCAGGGTGATTTTGGCAGTAGACTGTCCAAATCTCAGCCTCTGGAAGGAACAGCATCCCCAACACCTGATGGAAAAGGTGCCCTGTGGTGTGTCACCACAACACCTGAGCACAGTTAGGCTGGGCTGAACCTCCTCTGCACCCTTCTGCATTGGTTCAGGGTGCTTGCAGCTTGACTGCAGCTCAGCCACCCATTTTCCACCCATCCCCTCAGTGGGGCTGCAGGATCACACTGGGGGGTAACACTGGAAGGCTTCTGGAAGTCAAGAAGTTGCTTCCACCAAGAGTTACCAGAGCACAGGAAGGAGCCCAGCTGGGTAAAAGGACCTGGTGGAGAAGCTCTTAGATCAAGATGCTCCAGAAGCTCAAGAGCAACAGGGTCTCCAGGTGTGTCTCACCTGCTGCAGACACTCTGAATGAACCACAGACTCACAGGCTTGGAAAAGACCTTGGAGATCTGAGTCCAACCATCCCTGTCCTGTGCTGCCCCAGATCCCTGAGCACCTCATCTCCCCTCTGTTAAACACCCCCAGGGCTGGGGACTCAGCCCCCTCCCTGGGCAGCCTGGGCCACAGCCCCACAGCTCTGCCAGGGAAGAACTTTGCCCTCCCAGCTGAGCTGACCCTGCCCTGGCCCAGCTTGAGCCCATTGCCCCTTGTCCCAGCTCCTGGCCCCTGGCTGAAGAGACCAGCGCCCACCTCTCTGCACCCTCCTGGCAGGGCAGGGGAGGTGGGGAGAAGGGCTCCCCTCAGCCTCCTCTTCTCCAGCCTCAACACCCCCAGCTCCCTCAGCTGCCCCTCAGAGGATTTGCCCTCCAGCCCCTTCCCCAGCCTGGTTGCCCTTCTCTGGACTCGCTCCAGCACCTCCATGTCCTTCTGATGCTGAGGAGCCCAGAACTGGACCCAGCACTGGAGGTGCAGCCTCCCCAGTGCCCAGTCCAGGGGCAGGAGGTAGAATGAAGAAGGTATTTTGACTCATTTTGAATGAGTCACCTTGAGATGTGCCTGGGGCCTCCTCTGTGACTCACCCCAATTCTAGGGGCAAAGACCACCACCACCACCAGTAACAATTCTTCTAAGCCTCCCTCCCCCCCCATCCCAGCTGCTGTTTTGCACCAGCAAATTCATTTTGCAGCTTCCAACTGGTGTGGTACAGTTCAGACTTTGGGCTTTTGGAGAGTTGTCCCACTCTGAGGTGTCTCTGCTGCTCCTGAAGACTCTGTGTTCACAGCATGTGGCAGGAAACAGCTTGGTAACCTCACCTAAAACCCTGGCCCAGAGGAGTCTCTAAAGGATTATCTGAGCATTGTGATGTTGTGCACAAAACCCTTGTGCAAAGGGGCCCTGTACTCTGCACTGGCCTCTCCTGATGGTCAGAAGAAGATTCTAGCACTCATGAAACCAGGTCTATGAGTCTAGAAAGCACCATCTACCCCCCCCACAAAAATTAGAGAGACATTTACTGCTAATGAGGAAGGTGGATTCCACCAACAGCTCCTGAGCTACAGCAGGCACACAAACCAGGCTCTGCAATGATGAAAACAAGCCCTGAGCTCTAACAAATCCACTTACTCAGTCCAGCTGCTTGCCTGGACCTCACACCACGGGGTGAAGCTGTTCTCCCCCTCACTTGGCATAATCACCTCATTTAAGCTGGCTCATTAGGCAGCAGGGTCTGTATCACTCCATAAATGAATGATCACACCATAGAATCACACAATGGCATGGGTTGGGAGGGACCCCAAGGGTCACAGAGCTCCAACCCCCCTGCCACAGGCAGGGACACCAACCTCCAGGCCTGGAGCTACACAAGGTTGCCCAGGGCCCCAGCCAACCTGGCCTCGGACACCCCCAGGGACGGGGCACCCACCCCCTCTCTGGGCAGCCCCTGCCAGCCCCTCCCCACTCTCTCTGCACAGAACTTCCCCCTAAGATCTCCTCTAACCCTTCCCTCCTCCAGCTTCACCCCATCCTCCCTTGGACAAAGTGTTGGGCAACGATGCTGCACGATGGACCCAACAGCTTCTCCAGGTCAAGGTGCTGAAACCCAGGGGGTTCCATGGATTTTAGGGAAGGAGGCAGCAAGAAGCACCAGCTTGTAAAGTGAGGCACGAGCTCTGTGGAGCAACTTGAGCTCTTCTAGGCTTCACACATCCCTGTCCCAGGTGCCCTCAGGTGAGCCCTAGCAGCCTGCACCGCCCAAAGAAGTTTGGGAAACAAGAGCCAGCACCCCCCAGGTCGTGTGTTGTGACCTGTGTCTGTCAGGTTAAAGCACACAAGGAGCAGTTCTAAGCAAGCAGAGTTTATACACATCACCCAGAATCAAAGCACGTGGGCTGCAGGGGCTGAGCTAAGTGCTGCTGCCCCCACCACTGCTCTTCCCAGAAGGTCCTGTCTTCTGCAGCCGGTTGGCACTGGGCTGCCGTGGCATCCTCTGGGCAGAGCCTTCCCTGCTGCTCCTCTCTGCAGTCACCTGGGGCCCACTGGCAGTGCCACTGCCTTTATTTCTCCCTGAACAAAGAAAGAGACAGGTGTTAGTAGCCAAGCCCCCAGCCCTCGTGTCACCCAGGCAGCCCCTGAGCCCCAAAGCCCCCCCCCCCCACACCCCCCTTCAGCAGGCCATGCAAAGGGTGTGCACACCCCGTGCCGGGTGTTGCCACAAAGCCAGCACCCCACACAGCCAGCAAGGCCTGTGAGCTCAGCTCAGCCTGTGGCAGGGCTGCACAACCAAACCCAGCTTGCAGTGGGAGCGGTTAAGGGGCCAAAGGGAAGCTTCATCTCCAAGCAGAGTCCTTCCAAGGCCTGGCTGGCCCTCAGCACAGGGACACCAGCACTGCCAGCAGCCCCTCCAGGAGAGCACCCGACCCTCCAAGGCTGGGATAAGGGAACTGATGTGCCAGAGCCCAGCAGCTTTTCAAGCTGTTGGAGTTTTGCATAGCTGGCTACTGAGAGAGAGGGAGAGGGCCAGGGGCTGCAGGGAATGGCTGCTGGAGTCTTCTGGCAGCCTGCTGAGAGCGCCTCTGAGAGTCACAGGGAGGAGAGAGACTCCCCCAGAACAGGCAGTGCCAGGAAGGCTGCAAAGTTTGTCCCGTTCCGGGCCCTGGGATGTGGATTTGGGTATCAAGAGAAGCAGCTGACAGACACACCAGGCCGGGAAGGCCGGGGGAGGAGGCGCCCGGGTGCCAAAGGCAGAGATGCCCCTGCAGCCCCAGCTGGAGCACGGGGAGGAGCCGGAGGAAAGGAGCCATGGAGGAGCCAGAGACCCGACCTGCCCGCTGGAGGCTCCAGGCCTGGAGCTACACAAGGTTGCCCAGGGCCCCAGCCAACCTGGCCTTCAGCACCCCCAGGGATGGGGCACCCACCCCCTCTCTGGGCAGCCCCTGCCAGCCCCTCCCCACTCTCTCTGCACAGAACTTCCCCCTAAGATCTCCTCTAACCCTTCCCTCCTCCAGCTTCACCCCCTCCCCCTTGTCCTGCCCCTGGCTGCCCTTGAACAAGCTGATTCCCCTCCTGTGTCTCTGCTCCCTTCAGGGACTGGCAGGCTGCAATGAGGTCCCCCCACAGCCTTCTCTTCTCCAGGCTGACCCAGCCCAGCTCCCTCACACTTAGAGTGCTGCACAGAAGCACCCAGGGCACTGGAAGGATCCCAGTGCCTCCAGGGAGCTGCCATCTCCAGCCAGTTGCCTGCTCAAAAGCCACCACCTTCTCACACAGCCCCTCCAACACCTGGGAAGCTGGCAAGAGGCTCCCAGCACACACAGCCCTGTGAAGAGAGCAGCACGCTCCAGAGAAGGGAAAACAGAGCAAAACCAAAGACATGAAGCATTGTGCCTCCCAAATAACACCTTAAAAGTTCCTCAGACAGGAGCAAACCTGCCATGGATTCCTCCCCAAAGGACAGGTTGCATCATGGAACATGAGTCCTTTGTTGAGGTGGGGAGGGGGGGGGGGGGCTGTTTGTAAGGGCATGGAGCCATGGGGTGATGGGTGTAAACTAGAGCAGGGTTAGATTGGGCATGAGGAAGAAGTTCTTCCCTCTGAGGGTGGTGAGACACTGGGACAGGTTGCCCAGAGAGCTGGTGGAGGCCCCATCCCTGGAGACATTCAAGCTCAGGCTGGATGTGGCTCTGAGCACCCTGCTCTGGTGAAGATGTCCCTGCTCACTGCAGGGTGGCACTGGGGGGGCTCTGAAGGGCCCTTCCCAGCTCAGGCATGTGAGGGTTCAGGTCACAGAGCAAGGAAAGGCCTCTCACTCAGAACGCTGGAGCTCTACCACTCCCTGGTGGGAGAAAAGAGTCAGAGGAGGTGAGAGCTGCAGGATGAAGATGTGGAAAGGAACCTGAGGGCTCTTTTAGTGAGCTCAGGTACTAACTGGAGTGGGATTTGAAGTTCTGAAAGAAACCTGGGTGCAAGTGAAACAATGAAGTAAGAAAACCACCATCAGGACCACGTTAGTCTTTTGAGGAGTCTCCCAAATCCCCTGCAGATCACTCCACAGGGAATTTTAGGTCCTTTTTCAGGGAAGCCACACAAGCCATGAAGCTCAAGTACAACCCTGACTGGTGCATGACATGACTCTGAAATATGGTGCTATCAGTCAGGTCCCAGGGAGGTTGTTAATCAATAATTAAAGCCTCATACCCAACAGGGAAAGAAGAAATCACTGTGTGATGTATCAAACCTGATCCAAGACATTGAAGAGAAATCCTTAGCACCCCTGAGGGGAAGGGATTCCTCCACACAGCCTTATCCTTGTCAGTCACCTTATCTCCTTCATGCAGGAGTCCCTGCTACAGATCCCCTGTCAAAGGTGAACACCAGATAACAGTGAGGCTGAGGAAGTGGAGGGTGAGTAAGAGGAATGTAAAGTAGCTTTTAATATCTACATAGGGGGGGCAGAGGTACCAGAGAGTGATGCCAGGCTCTCAGCAAGAGCTGCCATCCCTAAAGGCTGACCACAGCTGAAGGCAGCAGAGAGAAAGACCAAGGGAGGAAAAGGGATGAACGTGGAAAGCTCTGAAGCACCAGAGGACAAAGATGGCAACAAGCTTGGAGTAGGAAGGGGGTTATTTAGGAAATAATTACACAGCAAGATATAGAAGAGACCTCAAGTACTTACAGAGTCACAGGGGTTGGGAGGGACCTCCCAGAGCCCATGGGCTCCAACCCCCTGCCAAAGCAGGGTCCCTAGGACAGGGCACACAGGGCGCTGCCCAGACGGGGCTGGAATCTCTCCAGAGAAGGAGACTCCACACCCCCCTGGGCAGCCTGGCCCAGGGCTCCCTCACCCTCACTGGGGAAAAGTTCTGCCCCAGCTTGGGCTGGAACTCCCTGGCCTCCAACTTGCAGCCATTGCCCCTTGTCCTGTCCCCACACACACTGAGAAGGGGCTGCCCATGGCCCCCTGCATCCCATGCTGAAGATCTTGATCAACATTCATTAGGTCCCCCCTTAGTCTTCTTCTCTCCAGGCTGAACAGCCCCAGCTCCCTCAGCCTTTCCTCACAGGGGAGATGCTCCAGGCCCTTCAGCATCTCCAGAGTCTCCTAAAGGCAGGATGCTTGTCCCTGCTGGGACAAACCCCATCCAGGGAAATCTAAGTCACTGGTGACCCCTGCAGCTGCTGGGTGGCTGGGTCCTGACCTGCTGGAAGCCTCTTCAGCATCTCCAGAGCCTCCTCTGGACTCTCTCCAGGAGATCCCTGTCCTTTTGATCCCAGGGAGCCCAGCACTGGACACAACACTGCAGCTGGGGCCTGAGCAGGGCAGAGCAGAGGGGGAGGATCCCCTCCTGGGACCTGCTGCCCACACTCCTCCTGATGCCCCCAGGATCCCAGTGTCTCTCTCAGCCCCAGGGCACACTGCTGGCTCATGGCCACCCTGTCACCCACCAGGACCCCCAGGTCCTTCTCCACAGAGCTCCTCTCCAGCAGCTCACCCCCAGCCTGTGCTGGTTCCAGCAGTTCAAGCTGACACTGGAAGAAAGCAGTCACACAGTGGCAGAAAGAGAACTCAGGGTTCTCAAGAGCCCATGGGTGGCAGTGGGCTCAGCAGCAACAGGCACCTGAGCACAGTGCTGATGTTTGGGGAGCAGGAAAGCATTCAGATCCCTGCTTTGCAGGGCAGGGGGTTGTGATTGTTCCTCTGCAGCCTCAAAACCCATTGACCAGGTGAGAAGTCCAGAACAAGACTCTTAACATGAGATTGGTTTTCAAAAATGTACCTGGGCAAAGATCTTAGAAGTAACTCTACAGAAGATGCCTGGGCTGGGGAAGCAGGGAATGTGGAAAACCCAGCTGGAGTGCAAAGTTAGAGCAGCATTGAAGGATACTCATCACCCCAGGAGAAGAAAAAACCAGGGCATTGACATAAGCACATCAACAGAGAGGCAGAACACTGCAGGGAAACCAGCAGGCACTTGAAGGTTGGCTGATGGGATGAGAAAGCATTGAAAAAATATGTAAGAAAATGGCATATTTAGCTACAGAGATGGTGAACTCTACATGTTGCCTACTCTAGACCAAAGCCAGCAGCCCTGTCCTAACAGGTATGCACACCACCTCCTCCCATGCACTGAGAGAACCAGCCCAGGCATCCTCTCTCTCTCTCTCTGAAATCAGCTCCTTCCTGCCCCATTTACTACCTGTTAAGCATGAGGCTGTACCTAGCTGTCCATGCCAGAGAGATGCTCCAAGACCCAAACACAGTAATGCTGCACCAGCTACCCTCAACTCAGGTCCTCTGCCCTGCAGGATCACCTCCCTGCTCTGTAGAGAGCACCATGGCTACATTCTGCCTGAAAGAGAGATCAAGGCCTTTGGATTAGACTCCCTGCCCCAAGCCTGAAGTAACTACTGGGGCCACACACCCCAGAGAGAGAGACACACACACACACACACACACACCCCTCAAGAGCTGTGAGGAAATGAGTCTTTTTTTAGCTGCTTTTAGAAGCCTCTCAGAACCATGATGGGCTGAGAAGCCTGAGCTGCTATCTCCTCACTACTGATAAAGCTCAAGCAGAGGAGGTTTGGCTTATCTTTAGTGAGACCTGGAGTACTTCAGCCCCTTGTCTGTCTTCTGACAAAGGAGGAAGCACAGGAGAAAGTGCAGAGCTGAAGGATGCTGTGCAAAGCAGCTTGGCAAGCTCACACAGGGCAATCGTGGGTCTGTGGGTCAGCATGAGCTCTGGCTTTATCAGCAGATAAAGTTCCAGCTGCACAGAGGAGGCATCTCCCATCTCCATGCTCTCCTGGAAGCCATGCTCCTCTTCAAAGAAGCAGCAGCTTGACAGGGCCAACAGCAGGTATGGATTTGGTCCCCCCCCTTCCCCACAGCAGCTCCTAAAGGGAAAGGAGGCAAGGCAAGCCAAAGGCTCCTGCAGAACAGAGCCAGCCCAGAGGACACCCCCAGCCACCCAGTCCCACTTACCCAGCTTCTCAAGGCAAAGTCCCTCCTTGCACTGTGCCCACAACTGGGAAGTTCAGCATACGAGGAGCGGTTCCTTCTCCTCTCCAGTCTGAGCTGCTGGCTGTTCCCCCCAGCTCAAGGAGAGGAAAACCCCTCAGCTAAAGATGGATGAGCTGCTTTTCACAGGACCCTGGCTTCAGCAACTGGTTTCCCCCACAGGCCAAGGTCAAACAAGCTCCTGTCTTGAGCTCCAGACAGTTCAGCACCTCGTTCAGCCTACGGTGGTCCAGTCACACACCCATAAGGCTGGAGCTGATGGCCAAGTTATGAACTTCCATGGCTGGAAGATCTCCCTGATGCCTGTTTCTTTCCAGGACCTGCAACCAGGAGTCCCATGTGTCTTCCCCAGAGACTCCAGGCACACCGTACCAAGCATCTACACAGCACCCTGGAGCACTCACACAGAGCTGCAACTAAAGCTGCCCAAGCCTGTTTGCTTACCCTTGATGCCCAACTTAGGCCAGGCTGGGCACTGAGCTAACTCAGCTCCTCCTCTGACTACATCACTGAGCATGTAGACACCTGCCTTCCATCCAAGACAACAAACCATGTCCTCTTGATGTTCATGAGAGCTCACCAGTACTTAATAAACTCACAGAAAGGAGGACACAGGACTAAGGTGGTGATGAGCCACTGCTGAGCACAAGTTCTGCCCAAAGTATCTTCTGAGCAAGTTGGGTTTTCAGCAGCCACGTTGCTCACACAGGAACCAGCTGCAGCCTAACATCAGGGGCACTGGGTGACAGGGAAGTCACTCAGGGTGACAAATTGAAAAGGTAAGTTCCCATTCAAAGCTAGATCCATCTGTAACAGAACCCTGGAGAGTCTGAGAGGAGACACTGGGACTTGCAACCTGACCCAGGCAACCATCCTGGACCAGGAGATGCTCTGCTCGAGATGCAGAACCACCCTGGATTGATGCAGGGACAACCCAGGTCAGCCCCCAAGATGGGTCACTGCCTCTCTAAGGTGCTTGCAGCACATCAGGCTTGTAGGAGGCAGTGGGGGTAAGGGTGTATCAGCCCTGCCCTAGGGTTTCTGGCTTTTCCTCTTGAGGAGGTTAACACTGATGGACAAACAACTTGCCATCTGACCACTTCAAACATCAACTGGCCTACTGCTAGATCAAACTAGCCCAGTGCTACCAAAAAAACCCCTCATTTTTACAGGCAGAACCACAGAAACAGCCTGTATGAGAGAACAAAAGCTACTCCAGATTAAGAGGCAGGAACAAAAACCTTACCAGAACTCTTTCACAGCCCCTCACATCTGAAGCACCAACAAGGAGAGACAGCAAAGCCTTCACAGTATCTTTAGTTCCAAGTCATTGCTTTTTGAGGTGTTTCCTCTGGACACAGCACCAAAAGAGCACACTGCTTCTTAGTTAAGATGTTAAAAATAAGTCAAAAATGGAAAAAAAATAAGTCAACTGGGTGTCTTCCTTCTTCCTCTGTGCATACTTAGAGCCCATTCTCCATCACTCATGAAGATTGTCCTCTTTACAACCAACTTCTCTGCAGGAAGCCCTCAATCAAAAGCACCTCTTGACAAAGGGATGGAACTTCACCATTCAATGGTGAAGCTCCTGGAGTCACAGACACTTTCCCTGCGTGGTTCCATCTCTATTTGGGACATACTATTGAAACAGGGAAACCTTCCTTTTCCTCCCAGCCTGCTCCAGTTACCTATGCCAACAAAACTGCTCTTCCTTGCCTGCTCCCTGAGTTCCTGGCACAGTTACTTTTCAAGTTCTGCCCCAAAGCTCACCACGGGTCAAGACAGGCCCGTCAGCTATGCCAAGAGTTTTCACCCTGAAACAGAGAAAGGAAGGGAGAACAGGGCACAGCAAGACAATTCAACCCAACCTCAGCTGTTTCTACACTCCTGAATAAGCCCACCCCATGTTACCAGCACGGCAAGGATACATGCAGCTCATGTGCTGACACCAGCCCTCACCCTGGGTTCTGCTATAGGGGTTTTGCCATGTTGATTTTCACCTATTTTTGGGCAATTTTGTCCTTGGCCACCACAGCCACCACCACAACCCCTTGCTGTTTCAGCCACCTCCCCTTTCCATGCTGTTCTTTAGCACAAAACGAGAGTCTTTTCACAGAGAAACCAAGCTTAGTGACAGCAGACTTGTTTTAAGTTACCTCTTTTTAAGCCTTTTGGATGTAATCCACAGAGGTTGCGAGCTACCAGCCACAAGTCACTTCAGGAAGCTCAGGAAGTAAGTAAAAGCTTTATTAGAACTGGTTTGGAAAGGAATAAGATACTTGTGTGTATATATGGCACAGCTTCAGGGCAACAAGTGTTCCTGTCCAGCACAACCGGAGGAGTAACCAAAGGCAACTTGAACCCCCAACACCATCCCCAAGGCTCCGAAACCAGCAGGAGCCTCCTCGGGTAGGTGGGGGTGGCACAGAGGGGGCCCTGCAGCTGCCTTCGGTTTTCCAAGGGTTCCTAACGCACCACAAGCTTTGCATTTGGGGTTGGGCGCCATGACCTCCCTGCCAGCCCCTTGCGGTTACCGCGGTGGGGCTGGTTTTGGAACCGAACAGCCCCGTGTACTAAGCGTTTCAGCTTTGGGGTGTGTGGGGGGGTTGGTGGTTAAGGGCTTGGGAGGGCCCAAAACCCAGCACACCCCCCCCCCTCCTAGGACACACCGCCGCCTCTCCCCGCTCCCCCCCCACCCTCCCCCGGGCCCTGACGCCCGGGCCCCCGCGCTGCCTGGAGACAACGAGGGGCCCGGCACAGCGGGCTGCAGGCGCAGCGGCCCGGCGGCGGCCTCTCTTCGCGCCTCACACCGAGCGGGCCCCCCGGGGACCGGCCGAGCTCCCCCTCGGGCCCGACCGCCCGGCCCGTGGCCCCTTCCCCGCGGCGAGGCGAGCGGCGCGGCCGGCGGGAAGGGGAGCGGGCAGACCGCGGGGCGGCGGGCAGGCCGCCGGGGGGGCCCGGGACGGCGGCGACGGGCGGACCAGCAGCCGCGGCGGCCGCAGGGCGGAGGCGGGGGGCAGCGGGCCGGGGGCCCGGCCGTCCTCGGGGAGCTCTGCACGGGGAGACACGGGGATTAGAGCCAGCCGCACACCGCCCCCCCCCCGCCCCCATCCCCTCCCCGCGCCCGCCGCCGGCCCCCGCCCGCCGCGTACCTCGGGTGTCGGCGGAGAGCGGCGCCGGGGCGGCGGGGGGCCCGGCCTCGGGGCCCGGCGGCAGCCGCTGCCCGGCGCACATGGACTTGAGCACCTGGAAGACGGCGAGCGGCGCCACGTTCATCCGCAGCAGGTCCAGCAGCACCCTGCGGGGACACCCATCAGCGGCGGAGCCGGGAGCCCGGGGGACGCGGGAGCTCGCGGGGCGGCGGGACACCTCACCGGAACACCTCCGGGTCCAGCCCGCTGCCCGCCGCCTGCGCCAGCTCGAACAGCTCCGCTTCCTCCGCGCTCAGCAGCTGCTTCCTCCGCAGCCGCGCCTCCGCCATTGCCGCCGCGGCCGCCATTCCCGCCACCGCCTCCGACATAGCCGGCGCCCCGCCTCCCCACGGCCCGGCCCGGCCCCCGCGGCTCGGTTCCTCCCCTCCCCTCCCGGCCCCGCCTCAGACACCGCCTCCCCGAGGCCTACTCCCGGGCACCGCGGGTTAGGGCCGCCGCCGGTCCCGCCTCCCCTCGCTCGGGCCCGGCAGGTGGCAGCCGCGCTCCAGCTGAGGCCTTGGCCTTCCCCGCGGTTTGTGGGGGTGTTCGGCGGGGCCGCCGGGTGTCTCCCGCCCGCCTGCTCCCGCCTCGGGTAGGCTTCCTGCACCCCCCGGGCCCCGGGAAGCCGCGCTCATGGCGATTCCTGAGTGTATTCCTCGGGTAGCCCTTCATGGCGGGGCTGCCTGTGCCCCCAGCCAGCTAGCTAGCCATGGGCAGCTGGATGTGTACTCAGCATAGGCGGCACCCTTATAGAGTAACGGAATGTGTGAGGTGGGAAGGGCCCTTCAGAGCCCACCCAGTGCCACCCTGCAGTGAGCAGGGACATCTTCACCAGAGCAGGGTGCTCAGAGCCACATCCAGCCTGAGCTTGAATGTCTCCAGGGATGGGGCCTCCACCAGCTCTCTGGGCAACCTGGGCCTGTGTCTCACCACCCTCAGAGTAAAGAATGTCTTCCTCTGGTCTCATCTGACCCTGCCCTGCTCTAGTATAAAACCATTGTCCCTTGTCCTATCATCCTTACAAACAGTCCCTCCCCAGCTTTCTGAAGGGTTTTCCAGACCCTTCAGCTACTGGAAAAGGCTCTAAGGTCTCCCCAGAGCCTTCTCCAGGCTGAACAAGCCCAACTCTCTCAGCCTGTCTTTGTAGGAGAGGTGCTCCAGCCCTTGGATCATCCTCGTGGCCTCCTCTGGACCTGCTCCAAGAGGCCCATGTCTTTCTCATGTTGACAGTTCCAGAGCTGGACACAGTAATGCTAGGCGGGGTCCTCATCAGAGCAGAGCAGAGGGACACAAACCCCCCTCTTGGGTCTGCTGGCCACACTCCTTGTGATGCAGCCCAGGATGCTGTTGGCCTTCTGGGCTGCACATGCACATTGGTGGCTCCATCCATCAGTACCCCCAAGTCCCTTCCCACAGGGCTGCTCTCATCCCCCAGCCTGTGTTGATAACAAGGACTGTCCCGACTCAAGTGCAGGACCTGGCACTTGTCCTTGTTGAGCTTCATGAGGTTTGCACAGGCCCACCTCTCTGGCTGGTCCGGGTCCCTCTGGATGACATCCCACCCACCTGGCGTGTCAACTGCACTGCTCAGCTTGGTGTCATCCGCAAACTTGCTGAGGGTGCACTCAATTCCACTGTGTCGTTGATGAAGATATTAAACTGCACCCATCCCAGTGGATCCCTGAGGGACACCCCTTGCCACACCTTTCCATCTGGACATTGAGCCGTTGACCACTACCCTCTGGATGTGGTCAATTCCTTATCCACCAGACAGTCCACCCATCAAATCCACACCTCTCCAACTTAAGAGGGGAGGATAACATGGGGCACCATATCAAACACCTCACACAAGCCCAGACAGATTTCTTCTTGCTTCTTACTGGAAGACGGTGGGTCATGTTGTCCTGTCGTGCTCATCTGCCTAATTTCTTCTGTGACCATCCTCTAACCCCCTAGAGATGTGGGTCCTGTATCACAGGGCCAACTCTGGATGCTGGTTTTAATCTGTCCTTGGGCAGGGGTAAGGAAAGAGCTTAATGTGTGGCAACAGAGCCTTCTTGGGGCTCCAATTTGGCTAGATTTGGGGGCAGAGAGGCTCTATGTGCCAGCCA
The DNA here is from genome assembly GCA_022605955.1 of Rallus limicola. Taxonomy (NCBI): domain Eukaryota; kingdom Metazoa; phylum Chordata; class Aves; order Gruiformes; family Rallidae; genus Rallus; species Rallus limicola. Next base: position 2,424,817 of record JAKCOZ010000017.1, on the reverse strand, counting down.
CCCCGTGGAGCTACACAGAGACAATCATCTATGTTCATGTACCTGCCTGGCTGCCTCTGCTGGGCTCCAACATCTCTCCTGTGCCTCAGTTCCCAAGCCAGCTGGGACCATCTGGCATTGTGTGGGGAAGAAAATTGGAAATCTTGGTCTTGAGTTGCACCGTGGTGAGGAGACATAAAGCTGAGATTGAAATTCCTCCATCTAAATGGAAATGAGCAGCGCCTCTCTATCGGGGAGGGGTCTCCTGTCCCCACTCCCCCATCCTGGCACACTGCTGAACTGATTGCTAGGGGGGGTGGGGAAGGCACGATGAAGGGATGTGTGTGCCCCCCCCACTGCCAGCACCCTGTCTCATCCCTGCATCAAGCTACAGGGAGAGAGAGATGCTCCCATCCCCATCCTGAGCGTTGTCAGAATCATCACCCATCCCAGGGCAACCCGACCTTGGGTCCAGCGGGGGGTTTGGCCTGGCTGACAGACAGACAGACAGACAGACAGATGTTTACTGCAGCCTCCAAGCTGCGAATGAGATGTGCAGCGATAAAAGGAGAGATGGCCAATGAGAAAAGAAGGATCCTGCTGCTAATGGCCCTGAGCAGGGACCAGCTCAGCAGGGACAATTACTGCAGCGCTGATAGCAGGAGCAGCTGCTGCCAGTGTGAATTACCCTGCTGTCTGCAGGGCTGACAGAGCCAGCAAGCCTGAGATCACCCAGAATGATGGGCTTTCAGGGGCACCTTCAGCAGCGTGGGTCAGTGAGGGGTTCGTGATGCAGAGAGGACCGAGCAGCATCCCCCTGCTTGCTGTCCTGCCCGCTCTGGTGTGTGTGTATGCTGATTCCTTTGGGACTGGCTGGAAGCCATGCACCAGGGCAAGAGTCCTCACCATGTGGGGGATGCAGGCTCCAGCCCTTCCTGGTCCCACCTGGACCACTTCCCCCAGCCTTTGACATCTGGGAGCTCAGCTACAAGTCACAGCTAAAGAGGCTGAGATGCTTTTAGCTCAGCCCCTCCCTGGAAAAAAACAAACCCACCAGAAACCATCTTCCCTACAGCAAACTGGAGAAGCCTCAGCTTGTCCTTCCTCCTTTCCAGCCCCAGCCAGCTCCAGCTGGCAGCTGCTCCTGCATGCTGCGGTCACCAGTGTCACAAGTGGCCCTTCCTTCACAGGCCGCCGTAGGACAGGGCTGTGGGTCACCTTCCTCACCTTTCTTGGTGTAGACCTGGACGGACACATCCTGCTACTCCTTTGAGTGACAACACTCTTCTCTGAACTCCATGGTCCCCTCTGGCTGCTGAAGCATTTCTGGGGGCTCTGACACCCCATTTTTCTCCTTTTGCTCTTAGAAGCCCACAGGTCGGTAGAGGAAGTCAGGGGGATCCCATCAACATCCCCTGAGAAGCCCTCAGTTACTGGAGCTGCAACCTGAGTAGCACCTGGGGGCACTCGAAAGGACATTGGGTCTTGCAGCCCACCAGAGACACCCTCCATTACCTCTGTCAGGACTTCAGCACCCAGCTGACCGCGCAGCCCACAGTTTCCAGAGCAGGACACGAGCCAGAGCAGCCCAGGATGGGGGTGCCAAGCTGTGCCTCAGCTCTTGGGAGACATGGCTACAAGAGGGGCTGAGCGGATGGGGGCAGAGGAGGCTCAGCCAGCCTACGCGTGCAGAAGGGAGAGGGAAGTTAGATGGGGTGCAGAGCCTGTGACCTTTGCCAGCTGGCGCTGGGGGGTTGCTCAGACATCATCCCGTGATGCTTGGGCCTTGGCCACACACTGAAAGCCCCACTGTACGGGCCTGTTCGGGGGCCACAAGGCAAGCGAAGGGGAAGCAGCGAGCGCACACGCAATGAATCGGGATGCGGCGAGCAGGCGGAGGCCGCGCTAGGCCGCACGGAGCGTGTGGCCACGCCAAGGCCACGTACGCCGAGGGGCAGACGCCCGGCCTGCTCCCCACAGAGAAGCGGTGCTGGCAGGCCTGAGCAGTAACTCAGGGCGCTCTGCGGGAAGGCAGGGAGCTGCAGGAGCCCGGCCTGTAAATCAGGCCACGCTGCGTGCCCTCAGTGAGAGCGCGGCACAAGCAGACGTGCTGTGAATTGGCAGAGGGGTAACCTGTACCGTGGGCGGTAAATCAGGCCGGGCCAGGCATGCGCAGAGAGGCTGTAATGCAGCAGTACAGGCCGTAAATCACCCTGTGCCATCCCTCCGCAGCAAGGCCACACCGTGAGGGGACAGGGAGGGGACACACACACGTGCAGAGCCCGCCCGTCCCACGCAGGCACGCAGCAGGACTTGCTGTGCGTTGCTGTGTAGGGGAGGAGAATTCGGCAGGCCTCCATTTCCCCTGGAAGGGAAGAGAAAGGCAGGACATCCAGCTGAGCAAGGTGCGAAGGGCAGAGAGGGCCTGAGGCACGGCCACCAGATGAGGACAGGCTTTGAGTGCACGAGGTGAGGGTCAACCTGGAGGGGCTGCGTGGGAATGGGGAGGAAAGAATCACAGAACCACAGCCTGGTCTGGGTTGGAAGGGACCCCAAGGGTCACAGAGCTCCAACTCCCTGCCACAGGCAGGGACACCAACCTCCAGGCCTGGAGCTACACAAGGTTGCCCAGGGCCCCAGCCAACCTGGCCTTCAACACCCCCAGGGACGGGGCACCCACCCCCTCTCTGGGCAGCCCCTGCCAGCCCCTCCCCACTCTCTCTGCACAGAACTTCCCCCTAAGATCTCCTCTAACCCTTCCCTCCTCCAGCTTCACCCCCTCCCCCTTGTCCTGCCCCTGGCTGCCCTTGAACAAGCTGATTCCCCTCCTGTGTCTCTGCTCCCTTCAGGGACTGGCAGGCTGCAATGAGGTCCCCCCACAGCCTTCTCTTCTCCAGGCTGACCCAGCCCAGCTCCCTCAACCTCTCTCCAGAGGGGAGCTGCTCCAGCCCTCTGAGGATCTTCATGGCCCTAAGGTCATGAAGCAAGGCCCCCTCACTGTGAAAGGAGGAACATATTTGGGATGAGCATCTTCATGGCCCTAAGGTCATGAAGCAAGGTCCCCTCGCTGTGAAAGGAGGAACATATTTGGGGTAACCTCAATAAGGCTCAACCACCAAACAAACACAGCAAATGTGCCTCCTACATACAGAAAATGGGAAAGAGGGATCAAAACATATCTAGACCTGCACATCTTTCTGAGGACTTCTTGAAGGAGACCCACCTTCAAGATAGTAAGGCAAATGGGAACAGCATTTATCACAGGTACCTTGTCTCAGTGCAACGCAGTGATTTGTTTTCTTTGATAATTAACTTAGATAAGGTGATGCAGCACATCTAGGCAGGTTAGATTTAAGGAAGGAGTTTCATTTGCCACCCAATATGCACCAGTTACTGATGCTGGAAGCCACGGGTATGGATGCAGCTGAGGAGGAACCAGCTAACCAAGTAAATGATGTATTAAAAGGGGTGTCTCTGAGCAGAGGTGCTTCTGGCACTGTTCCTCCACCCATCTTGGGATGACCCCCCCCTTAACAGCATGCACTGCAGGGCTGGGAGCACGGCATCATCACAGCTGGGATGCTTTTTTGGAAGGGGCACGGCCACATCACCAGCAAGGAAGATCTCACCCAGATGATGTGCCCAAGCATGCTGTTTTGGAGACATGCCTTCAAAATTGCACAAGGGAAAGAACTGCTCACAAGTGTAGAGTGGAAATGAGGTGGAGGCATCCAAGTAGGGAGGTTTGGGGACAATTTTCAGCGTTTCAGGACCAAGTAACTGGTTTGAGAATGATACCAGGGAAGCCTCCTGAAGGGACTGAGCGTGGGCAGCCTCTTAAGGCAGGAGCTGAAACTTGCCCCTCGTGTCAGGTATGTTGGTTGTTATGAGAAGGTGTGAAAGGAGGTGTTCAGCTGGGCCACGTGTGTGCCAGGTGTGTGCCACGTGTGTGCCACACGTGCTGGCTCCGTGCTGCTGTGCACGTCTCGCTGGCAGCCCGCAGGGGTCACAGAACACGCTGCTCTCCTTTGCTATACGCTTTGGCAGCCGAGTTGGTGGGTTCTTCCAGCCTTCTGGAGATGGCTGTGGTTGGAAGCCAAGGAGGAGCTGTGTTTTGATATTCAAGGGCTGCCAGGGCTAGAGTTTTAAACTAATCACTAGGCTTGGGCTTAAGGGAACTCTTCCAGACCAGAGGGATGGGGTGGGGGCATGGATGATGGATCACAGCCTACACATACCTCAGTCCCACAAGGATCAGCGATGTTCTCCAGCCTCTGAGGCATTCAGGAGCTGTGTGACGAGGCTGAGGTTGGGCTGGGGGTAACCCAAGGGCCTCATTCCCAGCAGGTGGGAGACAGTGGCAACTAGCACAACACCCAAGGTGGAACAGCTCAAATTCTGCCCTGAATCAGCCCTTCAGCCCTCCTGGTTGCCTTCCTCCTGCAAGACTACCATCTTTTGGGCAGTGAAGTCCTGGGTAGGAGTAAGCACAGCCCCAAACTGGCCCACAACCAGGCTGAGCAGCACAGGGCTCAAGGCTTGGGCCAGCTCAAGCCCGACTGCTGTGCAAGAGCTTGTTCCCAGCAGCACTAATCCAATTACCAAACAAACTTCCTGCCTTCATTACCAGGCTCTGCAGCATGCTAAAGCAGCTTGGCCATTACCCAGGGCTTAGCAAGGGACTAGAGATCAGGCCATGAATGACAGAGCTCTTTCACTCCCAGGGAGGAGCTGTGGGGAGCAGAGGCAGCTTGAGGGGACGTAGGGGATTTCTGGGACAAGAGGATTGGGAATTGCTACAGACAAAGGTCTCTGGTCAGCATTCACGCTCCCAATGGGGTTAACCTCAAAGCTGTGTCAGGTTGCTCAGGCCTTTGTCAGTCCTGGGGATTAGCATCCTCATGAATGGGGACCCCTGTCACCCCTCTAGCCCTGTCACATGGCTGCCCTCCCTCTGATTTCCAACCACCACTCATTCCCCTCATGGGATGGCAAAAGGCAGCGCTGAAACACCCTTGTGAGATCCAACCCACATTTTCTGGGCAGCTCCTCACCAGCTCCCAGCACCGAGGATGCAGTGCACCACAGTCATCCACCTCCTGTGAGCATCCCAAAATGAGACTTCCCCAGGCCCAGAGAGGGCCCAGAACCAGCTTAGATCTGCCACGTCTGAGATCACATCCATGCCATGCCTGATGCCAAGCTGTGGGCTGGCCCTTCCCTATGGCTCTGCATCCTGCACCCTGCTCCCACATCTTTCCCCCCCCTCCTCCTCCTCAGGGCCCACCTGGAGTGGAAGGATCCATTGGGCTGGAAGTGTTGCCCTCAGGTTGTTGCAGTGAACTTGCAGCCCTATTCATCCATGGTGACCTGTCCCTCCTGGTAACACTAAGAGGGAAACAAAAAACCCCCACAACCTAGGGCAGTTCTGCTTCTCTCCAAAAAAGCCCTTACTGACCCTGAGCAGTGCCCACCCTGCTTGGGACAGGCATTGGTGAGGCCCCATCTGGATACCACATCCAGTTTTGGATCCCAAGGACAAGGAGAGAGTCCTGCAGAGGGTCACTAGGTCAGGGCCAGGGAATGTCTTGTACAAGGAGATGCTTGAGGAGTTGGGCTAAGGAAGCCTGGAGAAGAGAGGGCCAAGGAGGGGTGCAGTTGCCACAGGGAGGATTGAAAGCTGCTTAGCTGAAGTACCTGAACACAAAGCCCAGCCCCACAGCAGTCCTGCTTGGTCCACAGCTGCTCCTAGGGAGCTCAGCAGAACCTCACCCTAAGGCTGTGAGCTCACTGCTACAGCCAGCGCTGGCAGCCAGGCAGTTTGCTCCCTGCCACAGCTCCTCAAGAACAGAAACCCCATGACACAAGGGGAGGTTCTCCTGTGCCTCCATCCCCCAGCTCCACAGAGATGAGATGCCTCTGCTTAGTCAGCCACAGCCACAACAGCATCTCCCAGGGACAAGCCCTGTGCTGGAGCCATCAGGGCACAGGGGAGCTGCTGTGGGACCTTGAAACCTCTCAGAGGCAGCAAGAGCATCTAGGAGCATCTCTGCAGCTGCATCCCTGCCTCTGCAGCCCTTCCTGCGGGCTCTGGAGGGGCACTGCTGGGGAAAAACCCACCCTCCAGCTGGAGTCACCTCTGTCTGGTGGAAGATGCCTCCCTAGGCTGGAGAGAGGAGCTGGGGAGCTGCCAGCAGCCAAGCAGGGCTGTAAGGAGACACCGGGTGCCTGATGAGCTCAAACTGCTGCCTTTTAAGGAGCTGCAGAGGCTGAGGCATCCTGGAACAAACCAAGAGAGTTTCTGTAGGCTCCCAAGCACAGTGTGCTCTGGGGGACCCTGCCCAGCGGTCCCCACAGCAGCTCAACACCAGGACAGCCAGGACAGTGATGCTGTAGCTACAGACTGAGGCTGGAAAACTCCAGAGCCCTGATAGTTCCCCCTCAGGGTTCCTGTCACGGTCCTCACCCACATGAAGTCTCTGTGGTCCCACTGTTCACCCTCATGCATGCACCCCTCAGCAATTCTGCAGGGCCAGCTCCTTCTGGGGAGCAGGCAGTGAGGAGGAGGAGGAGAAGGAGGAGGAGGTGGAGGAGAAGGAAGAGGAGAAGGAGGAGGAAAAAGAGGAGGATGCTTTGTGTTTTTTTCACAAAGCCTTCACCAAGCCATCACTAAGGAACACATCCCCTTGAGGTGGCAGGCACTTTACTCTGCTGATACAAGAGGTCCAGCAGCCAATTTGCTGCTGCCACCCCCCCCCCCCTTCTCCAGAGGACAACGGGACCACCCGGGGAGACTGAGCTGAGCCTGAAGCAGGGATGGAGGGATGGTACATGCATGGATACAGTTATCAACAGCAGGACCAAGGTTCCAAGGCAAGGTACCATTAAATGCTACACTGTTAACTTCAGCAGAACCAAGAGGCAGAGCAAGATGGGCCAAGGCCAAGGTGTCAGGAAGACACAGAACAAGGCTGGAGCCACGAAACACCCAGAGAACAGGAGACCTCTGAAACTCAGGGATTTTGCCTAAGATTTAGGAGGGGTTGAATGGGAAACAAGGAGGCAAATGCTCCCAAAGAGCATCCCCCTCCTACATCACATCCAAAATCAGCCCATCACCCACAAAAGGGTCCCCCCAAAGACGCAGCGAGGACACTGTCCCCAGTGTCCCTTGTCCCCAGTCTCGCTGGCTGGGCCCACTCAGGCCCACAGGTCTCAGCCTATGTACAAGAGCAAAGGACAAAGCACTCCACTTCAGAGATTCTGTGTAATTAAATCTCCCCCCCCCACCCCAACCCCCACCCCCCACCCCCCCCCACCCTGCCAAGCGCCGCACCCATCCCCCTTATTCGAGGTGGGAGAGGGGTGGGCGATCCCCATGGAGCAGGAGGAGCTTTATTGGGCAGCGCTGCCCGGCCCCCTCGCTATGTACAGTGGGCAAAGGATGGCAGCCAGCACCCAGCACCCATGGGGGGTGGAGAGGCCTAGGCCTTGAGAGGCCTATGCAGGCCCTCCCAACTCATCCCTCCTGGGCAGAGCCCCCCCCTCCCTGGAGCGGGTCCCTCAGTGGATGGTTTGTCCCACTCATGGGTGTGTGTTGTCCCCAAACACACACACACACACACCCCCACCCCCTTCACCTCAGGTCTGTCCCTAGGCCTCTGCTCCAGCCCTCAGGTCCTGAGCTCTGCCCTAATGGAGGTGAGCAGCCAGCGAGCCCCGCTCAGCTCCTGGCACGGGGGATCCCGCCGGTGCCACCCCAGCAGGCAAACCAGCTAAGGGGAACACCCCCCCACCCCAAAATAAAAAGAGAAGTGGGACAAAGTGTGTGTGTGGGGAGGGGGTGAGCGAAACACCACCCCCCCCCGTGCCCAGAGCCGCTGTCGGGCTGCAGGCCCTGAGCCCCGTCCTTGGCACGGTGACACCCGGCCCTGCGGATGGGGTGGTTTTGGGAGCGCCCGGCCTGGAGCCTGGCTGGGTGCTGGGTGAAGGGCTATAGGGTGCGGATGGCCACCGGGTAGAGCAAGGACATGTGCTCAGCCCCCTTGATGGGCAGCTTGCGGCTGGCGTAGTGATGGATGATCTCCGGCACGCTGTCGAAGGGCGGGCTGTGCTGACCCAGCACGTACTTGTTCTCTTGGGTCCGGGAGAGTTTCATGTGCATGAAGCCCTGGCTGCTCCTGCAAAAGGGAAAGTGAGGCAGGGTTAGGTGGTGGAGCATGGCCCTCATTCCCCCCCCCCCCCACCTGCCAGAAAAAGGGCAGCCTGCTCTCTGGGTGGGGGATACACACACACACACACACACACACACACACACACACCAGCTCTCTGGGTGGGGGATACACACACACACACACACACACACACTGGCTCTCTGGGTGGGGGATACACACAGACACACACAGACACAGACACACACACCGGCTCTCTGGGTGGGGGATACACACACACACACACACACCAGCTCTCTGGGTGGGACACACACACACACACACACACACACACACACACACCAGCTCTCTGGGTGGGGGATACACACACACACACACACACACACACACACAGCTCTCTGGGTGGGGGATACACACAGACACACACAGACACACACAGACACACCGGCTCTCTGGGTGGGGGATACACACACACACACACACCCCCACACACACACCCCAGCTCTCTGGGTGGGGGGGATACACACACACACACACCAGCTCTCAGGGTGGGGGATATACACACACACACACACACACACACACACACACACACAGCTCTCTGGGTGGGGGATACACACAGACACACACAGACACACACACACACCGGCTCTCTGGGTGGGGGATACACACACACACACACACCCCCACACACACCCCAGCTCTCTGGGTGGGGGGGATACACACACACACACACCCCCCAGCTCTCTGGGTGGGGGATACACACACACACACACACACACACACCAGCTCTCTGGGTGGGGGGGATACACACACACACACACACACACACACACACACCCCAGCTCTCTGGGTGGGGGGGATACACACACACACACACCAGCTCTCAGGGTGGGGGATACACACACACACACACACACACACACACACACACACACAGCTCTCTGGGTGGGGGATACACACAGACACACACAGACACACACACACACCGGCTCTCTGGGTGGGGGATACACACACACACACACACACACACACACACACACACACCAGCTCTCTGGGTGGGGGGGATACACACACACACACACACACACACACACACACACCAGCTCTCTGGGTGGGGGGGATACACACACACACACACCCCCCAGCTCTCTGGGTGGGGGATACACACACCCACACCCCAGCTCTGCACAAGCCATCCCGCTGCAGGATGGTACAAGGGAAGGATGAGGCTGGTCAAACCATGCTGCATCCTCTCCCCAGGCAAGGCCACCCCAGGGTGTGAGGGGTGCAGCCCTGGGGAAGGGGTGTGCAGGCAGGGAAAGGTGGGTAGGAGCAGCCCAAAGTCTTTCTGGGAGGTGACGGAGGGAGAGGGCCCTTCCACCCCTTGTGCCTGGCTCATAGAGGATGGGTTCAACTCCCATCTTCCACCCTGCTCTTCCTCTCAGCGTGGCAAAGCAGGATTGAGAGCAGCCCTGCTGAGAAGGACCTGGGGGTTCTGGTGGGGGAGAACCTTCCCCTGAGCCAGCAGTGGCTCTGGCAGCTCGGGAGGGCGATGGGATCCTGGGCTCCATCAGCAGAGGGGTGGCAGCAGGGACAGGGAGGGGATTGTCCCTCTCTGCTCTGCCCTGGGGAGGCCCCAGCTGGAGTCCTGTGTCCAGAGCTGGGGCCCCAGCACAAGGAAGATGTGGGGCTGGTGGAGAGGGGTCAGAGGAGCCCTGGAGATGCTCAGAGGGCTGGAGCAGCTCCCCTCTGGAGAGAGGCTGAGGGAGCTGGGCTGGCTCAGCCTGGAGAAGAGAAGGCTGTGGGGGGACCTCATTGCAGCCTGCCAGTCCCTGAAGGGAGCAGAGACACAGGAGGGGAATCAGCTTGTTCAAGGGCAGCCAGGGGCAGGACAAGGGGGGAGGGGGTGAAGCTGGAGGAGGGAAGGGTTAGAGGAGATCTTAGGGGGAAGTTCTGTGCAGAGAGAGTGGGGAGGGGCTGGCAGGGGGCTGCCCAGAGAGGGGGTGGGTGCCCCGTGTCTGGGGGTGTTGGAGGCCAGGTTGGCTGGGGCCCTGGGCAACCTTGTGTAGCTCCAGGCCTGGAGGTTGGTGTCCCTGCCTGTGGCAGGGGGTTGGAGCTCTGTGACCTTTGGGGTCCCTCCCAACCCATGCCAATTCCCTGATTCTCTGATTTTTCTCCTTGGACCCACAGCCCATTGCCCACCTCCTCACCCTGCCACCCCTTCCCCCCAAACACTGGGGGCTCCATAAAACCCACTGAGCAGCAGCGAGGCCGTTCCCAGCCCCGGGCAGGACCTGCCACCAGCCCTGATTCCCAGTGACGGGCTAATGGCCCTGTTGCTATTAATTTGTGTCTCTGAGGGGAGCCACAGCCCGTCTGCAGCGTCTGGAATGCACATTAGGCAAAATATTGATGCCTTAAAAGCAGACAGGAGCTCAGCAGCAGAGCTGAGCTGCTGCCAGCCCAGTCCCAGCCCCAGCCCCAGCCCCAGCCAGAGCCCCTAATGGCATCAGCAGAGTGGGACTGCAATCCACTTAGCACCCAGACACAAGGAGCCACCAGCCCCGGGGGAGAGGAGAGGGGAGAGGAGGAGGAGGAGAAGGGGAGAGGAGGAGGAGGAGAAGGGGGAGAGGAGGAGGAGGAGAAGGGGAGAGGAGGAGGAGGAGAAGGGGAGAGGAGGAGGAGGAGGAGGGGAAGGGGAGAGGAGGAAAAGGGGAGAGGAGGAGGAGGAGGAGGGGCAGGGCAGAGGAGGGGAAGGGGAGAGGAGGAGGAGAGGGGGAGAGGAGGAGGAGGAGGAGGAGAAGGGAGAGGAGGAGGAGGATGAGAAAGGGAGAGGAGGAGGAAGGGAGAAAAGGAGGAGGAGGACAAGGGGGGAGGAGGAGGAGGAGGAGAAAGGGAGAGGAGGAGGAGGAGGGGAGTGGAGAGGGGAGAAGGGGAGAGGAGGAGGAGGAGGAGAAGGGGAGAGGAGGAGGAGGAGGAGAAGGGGAGAGGAGGAGGAGAAGGGGAGAGGAGGAGGAGAAGGGGAGAGGAGGAGGAGGAGGAGGAGGAGAAGGGGAGAGGAGGAGGAGGAGGAGGAGAAGGGGAGAGGAGGAGGAGGAGGAGGAGAAGGGGAGAGGAGGAGGAGGAGGAGGAGAAGGGGAGAGGAGGAGGAGGAGGAGGAGAAGGGGAGAGGAGGAGGAGAAGGAGGAGGAGGAGAAGGGGAGAGGAGGAGGAGAAGGAGGAGGAGAAGGAGGAGGAGAGGGGAGGAGGAGAGAGGGGAGAGGAGGAGGAGGAGGAGGAGGAGAGGGGGAGGGAGCGGCGGTGGCCGAGCCGCAGCCTGTGTGGCCGCGGCTGGGAAGGGGCTCCCAGCCCGGGCTGGCCGGGCAGCGCAGGCTCCGGGCGCAGGATGGGTGCTGCTCACAGCTGGGGCAGCGCCAGGGCCCGCAGGGGGTGGGGTGCTGGTTCTGCTCCGCCCAAACCGTTCCAGGGGTGGGGTTTGGTGATAAGCTCAGGGCCAGGACTGAGGTGGGACCCTGGGGAGATGCTGGAGGAGCAGGCTGCCAACCCCACCACAGCAGCAGCGGGGATGGGATGGATGAGGACAAGAGGGCAGCTCTTGCAAGAGCACCTTACACATGTGGGGAAGGACCCAAACCTTTGTGCCCCAGCCTCAGCCACCTGCAAGGAGCCAAAGAGGGACTCTGCTCCCAGGGAGCTGTGTGGCAGGGATGCTACAGCTCAGCCCCACAGCAGGATGCTGGGGCTGCCAAGCCTGGACCAGCCAGGACTGGCACATCAGGGTTACAATCCTCCATGCTCAGTGGGTACAACCACTCCTGCTCCTCTCTCTCCTGTGCAGATCTCCCTTGAAAGCAGCACAAAAGGGCTTTAGGTCAACACCAGAGCTGCCCTTTCAGATCTCCTCCTCAGCTGCACCTCCTTCTCCCAAGGTAGAAAAGGAGAGAGAAAAAAAACAAACCCCAAACCAACCCCACCAAAACAGAGCTGCAGCCAGCTGCCAGCTATATAAAAAGCATCCCAGGGGATTTGCCTTGGAATAAGGCTCTGCAGAGAAAGGCAAGAGAGGGAAAATGATGTTCCTGAGGCTGGGGGCTCTCTGCAGGGGAGGGGGAAAGGCTGCTGGGAAGGTGACATCCCACCCACACGTGCTGCTTGGGAAGAGGATTTGGTCCTTTTTGCTGTAAGGGGAGGAAGAAGGGGGGGGGGAACCCCCCCCCCAACCAAAGAAACAGGCAACTGGCTCACAGAGAAGGACAGCAGTGTTGGAGAGGGAGGGAGCCCCATCCACACACACAACCCTCCCTCCCTCCCTGGCTTCCCACATGGAAGAGGCTGAGATGGGCTCCCACAGCGTGGCTGAGCCACCAGCAGAGAAGGTGCTGGCAAGGCAGGGCAAGGGAAATGTCCTGAGGAAAGGAAAACATCAGGAAGAATTCTGACCCACACAACACCCCCCCAAAAAAAAAAAAAGAAAAGGAAATAAGGGGGGGGTTTTGGGCTGTCTGCTCTGCAAGTGCAGAAGGAAGAAAGAAGCCTGGAGCAGCTGCCCTCTGGAGAGAGGCTGAGGGAGCTGGGCTGGGTGAGCCTGGAGAAGAGAAGGCTGTGGGGGGACCTCATTGCAGCCTGCCAGTCCCTGAAGGGAGCAGAGACACAGGAGGGGAAGCAGCTTGTTCAAGGGCAGCCAGGGGCAGGACAAGGGGGATGGGGTGAAGCTGGAGGAGGGAAGGGTTAGAGGAGATCTTAGGGGGAAGTTCTGTGCAGAGAGAGTGGGGAGGGGCTGGCAGGGGCTGCCCAGAGAGGGGGTGGGTGCCCCATCCCTGGGGGTGTTGAAGGCCAGGTTGGCTGGGGCCCTGGGCAACCTTGTGTAGCTCCAGGCCTGGAGGTTGGTGTCCCTGCCTGTGGCAGGGGGGGTTGGAGCTCTGTGACCCTTGGGGTCCCTTCCAACCCAGACCAGGCTGGGATTCTATGGGAATCAAAGGCAAGGGCACAAACCAGTTCTTCTCCAAGAAGAGTTTGCCATTCTGTGATTCAATGAAAGGGTATTTTCAGCTGAAGATCTGCTCTGGTTTGGTGTTGAAGACAGTAAAATAAAGCATTTTTAAAAAAAAATAGAAGAAGGAGAAGAGATACTGAGCATCTAATTCCCAGTTGTGTCCCTGGGAAATAAACTGGGGAAGCTGAAACCCCCAGGGAGCAACACAGGTCTGGAGACCGCTGGGGAAAGGTTGAGTATGTGGAGAAAAGGGGAGGGGATGTGTGGCCTCTTGTTGGGCACTGACAGCTGATGTGCTCACATCTGCCAGGCACAGAGCTCAGACACTCATCCAGCAGGAGGGTGGGAAGGAATCTGTGAATCCATCATCATCTTCAGGACAGCCAGAGTGTCGAGTTCCTGGGTTCAGGCTGTTCCAAAAGTCCTCAAAGAGCTGGATGAGGAGGTAGGGGCAGCTCCTCTCCAAGCAGCACAGCAGTTTTGGCACTAAGCAAAGTCTGGGAAATTTGGGGAAGGTGCAAAGATTCCATGCTCCTCTCCCAAAACAAACACCACCACCACCCCCCTCCAAACCCCAAGTCATCATGCCATGGGGTGAGGTTTTCCTTCTGGAAAAGCCAAGCAGCACCCATGACCTCAGTGGTGGTGAGGGTTGGGCAGGCAGGGCTGGGTTTCCATCAGCAACAGGATCACACACAGACTTGGTTTTGCCAGGGAACTGAGCTACTGAAACCAGGAGAGGTGACTGGAAGCCAGAGCTGGAGGCTGTGAGCAGGAGCGGTGGAGAGGTGAGACACGCCACCCCATCCATCTGAGGGGGGGGCCAGCGCTGCCAAGGAGAGAGCAGCGTGCTCCAGCTGGCCAGGCCTCCTTCCCCAGGGACACTCCTGCCAAACAGCCAAGCAGAAGCCTGCACCCCACTGCAGAGACCTGTGGACCTCATAGTCCAGCCATTCCTGACCACCCCGAGCACACGCTGGCGTGGGGGACCACCTCGGCTGTGGGTTCAAGAGAGACACTGGGATCCTGGGGGCATCAGGAGGAGTGTGGGCAGCAGGTCCCAGGAGGGGATCCTCCCCCTCTGCTCTGCCCTGCTCAGGCCCCACCTGGAGTGTTGTGTCCAGTGCTGGGCTCCCTGGGATCAAAAGGACAGGGATCTCCTGGAGAGAGTCCAGAGGAGGCTGTGGAGATGCTGAAGGGCCTGGAGCATCTCCCCTCTGAGGAAAGGCTGAGGGAGCTGGGGCTGTTCAGCCTGGAGAGAAGAAGACTAAGGGGGGACCTAATGAATGTTGATCAAGATCTTCAGCATGGGATGCAGGGGGCCATGGGCAGCCCCTTCTCAGTGTCTGTGGGGACAGGACAAGGGGCAATGGCTGCAAGTTGGAGCCCAGGGAGTTCCAGCCCAAGCTGGGGCAGAACTTTTCCCCAGTGAGGGTGAGGGAGCCCTGGGCCAGGCTGCCCAGGGGGGTGTGGAGTCTCCTTCTCTGGAGAGATTCCAGCCCTGTCTGGCCAGCGCCCTGTGTGCCCTGTCCTAGGGACCCTGCTTTGGCAGGGGGTTGGACCCCATGGGCTCTGGAGAGCCCTCCCAACCCCTGTGACTCTGTGATTCTGAGCTTCAGCCACCCCCCAGGCCCCCCCAGCCCCCTCCCCCAGGCTCACTCACTTCAAGGAGAGGGAGAAGTCGTTCTTGCTGGTCTCGCTGTTGCGCACCAGGTAACTGGCCTCCTTGCAGAGCCTCAGCAGCGTCTCCGCGTCCGTCCGGCTGATGGCCCCGTGGTACCAGCTGGAGGCAGGAGAAGGACCGGCTGTGCCAGGCAGAGAGCAGGCACCCCGGGGCAGAACCAGCACCCCCAGCACCCCCCTGGGCACAGCAGCCACGGCAGGGGGAGAGGGAGCTGGGTGGCACCGCTGGGGTTGGGGGACACGGGGCAGGGCGGCTCGGGGCTGGGGCTGGGGCTGGGAGTGGGGTGAGGTGGAGGGGGTGTGAAGAAGGACACAGGGGGACACCACAGCTGTGAGATGGGTGACAGGGCCAAGCTGGGAGAAATGCCAGAGGAGGAAAGAGGGTGAAGAAGCAGGTCTGGGCCAGGGCTCCTGGCGGCACAGCAGCGCTCAGGGCAGGCAGGACTCACCACTGGCTCTCCAGGGGCAGGGCAGGGTCAATCCTCTCCCCGACGAAGGGGCTGGGTTCAGAGCTCAGCGTCTTGGTGCTCTTGAGGCTGCTGGAGCCATGTCTGAGGGCAGCCCTGGCCTTCTCCTCCCTGCACGGCGACGTGCGGCCGTAGCCCAGCCCCTCCGATGGACCTGCAAGGCAGACAGGGCTCACAGCCTGTGGCAGGGACAGACAGACACACCGGGCACACAGCTCCCCCCCCCCCCACCACAGGGGGCTGCAGAAACAGGCAGAGCCCACACCATGCTGGGTCCCCTCACACTGCCTCATGTCCTTGCTTTAAGCCAGGGCTGGGCAGCTCCTGGGGTCACACCACACCACACTGGGTCCCCTCATGCTGCCCTGTGTCCCTGCTTTAAGCCAGGGCTGGGAGCTCCTGGGGTCACACCACGCTGGGTCCCCTCATGCTGCCTCATGTCCTTGCTTTAAGCCAGGGCTGGGCAGCTCCTGGGGTCACACCACACCACGCTGGGTCCCCTCATGCTGCCTCATGTCCCTGCTCTAAGCCAGGACTATGCAGCTCTTGGGGTCACACCACATCACCCTGGGTCCCCTCACACTGCCCTGTGTCCCTGCTTTAAGCCAGGACTGGCAGCTCCTGGGATCACACCACAACACACTGGGTCCCCTCACACTGCCCTGTGTCCCTAAATTTAGCCAGGGCTGGGCAGCTCCTGAGGTCACACCACACCACGCTGGGTCCCCTCACACTGCCTCATGTCCTTGCTTTAAGCCAGGGCTGGGCAGCTCCTGGGGTCACACCACACTGGGTCCCCTCACACTGCCCTGTGTCCCTGAATTTAGCCAGGGCTGGGCATCTCTTGGGGCCACACCACACTGGGTCCCCTCATGCTGCCTCATGTCCCTGCTTTACACCAGGGTTGGGAGCTCCTGGGGTCACACCACACCATGCTGGGTCCCCTCACACTGCCCTGTGTCCCTAAATTTACCCAGGGCTGGGCAGCATGAGGGGCCCCACCACACCATGCTGGAGCCTCTCAGCACCCAAGCCCCCGGAGATATATTTCCAGGGAGGATTCAGAACCTCAGAGGTTCAGTGAGGCTCAGAGCTGAGTAAGCAGCAGTGAGGAGATGCTCTCTGGTCTTCCTTAAAAAAAAATTAAATTAAATTTAAAATTTAAAAAAAAAAAAGGAGGAGTGGAGGGGGGACACAGAGCTGAAGGGAGCAGTCAGTTTGGGAATGAGGGACACCTTTCTGCTAACACAAGTCAACCACCCCCCCCCCACACCCCCCATCCCAGGGGGAGAAAACTAATCCCCTGAGGTGGTAAGTGGCTATTTGGGCTGTGCCACCACTACCCACCCAGCACCAGCCTGGCCCCAGGCCCTGTGCATGGGCAAAGCCGGGCAGCCAGCGTGCTGCGTGCGGCGCTGGCCGGGGATACAGCGAGCGGTGCCTTGGGGAGCCAGCTTTCCCCTAGCTGTTATTTCCTTCTGGGATGATTTCAGCATTAACAATATTGTTTCTCCCTCCTCCAGAGAGTTCATTATCACCCCCCCCCCCCCCGCCCACCTCCCCCCTGCAACACCAGCCCCCTCACACAAATTACTTATCGATCGGGCAGAGCTGCCTGTGTGCGGCTGGTGCCACGGAGACGCGGGTGTCCCCAGGGGCCACAGCTCCTGGGATGAGCAGGATATCCCAGGATGAGCAGTTTACCCCATCCCCATGCTCCCATCCCCATGCTCCCCCCCCCCCCACCCTCCCAATCTGTTGGAGGGGTGGAGGGGTGGCAATAATCAAGGTGATGCTGAGGTCATCCTGCTGCTGCGGTAGGAGCCAAAAAATACCCAGGGAGGGATGTTTTGGGGGGGTTTTCTCTCTAGCTGGGCATCCTCTAAGGTGGCTTTTTGAGGGACAGCTGGTCTGGGCCCAGGGGTCTCCACTCCCCCAAGAGCTGAGAAGAGAGGAAGGTGGATGGAAGGAAACCCAGCCTAAATACACCCCCCTAACCCCCCAAGAAGGAGCCTGGAGAGGAGACACCCAGCACTTCCACCGGTCTCTGCCTTTTCACCAGCCAGGCTCATCCTTGCACCAGGTTTTGATTTTGACTCCCTGCCTTTAAAAACTGGGGTGAGGGTTAAAAATCCAGCCAGCCAAAGCCCCAAAAAGCATCTGCTGGCAGCCCAAAGTCACAGAAGAAACACGTTGCACCTGCCAGAGAGGCAGAGGCACGGCCGTGATTAAACAGGGTATTAGAAACGAGCCCCGAGGAGCAAGGTGCCATCCTTCATGGAGCTTGTCACCCTGAGACAGGGGAGGAAGAAAATAAAGACAAAACTCTGCCAAAGATAAGCTAAAAGCAACAAAGCAAATCGTGGGGGGGGTTGTGAAGAGGGAAACCAGGACAAATGACACACTGACGTGTTCATCAGGAGCGGGATGCGCGGCGCAGCAACGGCGGGGAGAATAAATGATGGGGGAAGAGAGGAGGCTGCACAGCAGAGAGATTAATTCTTCTTGACATCCTGGGAAGAGGATCAAGGAAGTTTTTCCCCCCCTGCCAAGACCCTTTTTCTTTGGGACTGATCTCAGGCTTGTAGCATCCCTGTGGGGTTTGGGACGGAAACACACCCACCAGCTCGCCCCTGGCAGAACAGCCTCATGGCTCTACGCTGCCCCTTTCCAACCAGCAGCAAAATCATCCATCCCCGTTGCAACCTCGGGTTCAGCCCCACCTAGGGGGGCAGCAAAAGCCACCCTGGGGTTGGGGTTTTTTGTTCCTTTATGGAGCTCTGCAGGGATCTGGGTAAGTGCAGATAAGGAAATCAGACATCTGCACCTGGCACGACCGGGAGCAGCACCAGCGACGCACGGGCAGAGCCAGCCCTGATCCACCCCTGCAAGAGGCCCAACCCTGAGAGTGGCTTTCAACAACACCCCCCACCCCTAAACACACCCCTGAAGCTCCTGGAAAACCCCTAATCCACTACAGTGTCAGAGCAAGGCCTTTGAAATATTAATAAGGGGTTAATAGAGAAGCAGCAGCGTTTGACTGCCAGCGGGGTCCGGTGGGGATTTGGGGAGGGGGTGGAAGGGGGGGGCTGTGCCACAGGAAGGGCTTTGCAGCAGGGCAAGCCTGAGATGACAAAGCGTGCCTGGGAGATCTGGCTGTTTGGGATAGCAAAACCAAGAGCAGAGGATCCAGAGGGACCTCCTGGTGCTAAGCAGCAGAGGTGATAAACCAGAGGAGGAGGAGGAGGAGGAGGAGGAGCAGCGCTGAGCCAGGGGAAACCCAGCCTGACCTGGGTGGTGGGATGGGAATCAGCTGGAGCCACGCCTGTGAGGGACCTGGGTATTGTGAGTCAGAAGGAAACATCAGCTGAGGCACAGAGCAGTTGTCAGAAGGCCATAAAAGCAGCCATCAAACCTTGGGAGGCAAAGAGGGGAGAACAAAAGAGCAGGTGATAACTCTGGCACTGAATTAACCCGGGAAGAGGCACCCTGGGGCTGCAGAAGATGCAGAAGCAGCAAGGACACCCGACCACGGGACAAGGGAAGCCAGGAGGAGCTGGGAGACAGCTGAGGAAGAGGGTGGATTGCCTGGGCCGTGACCACAGGCAGAACCCTGCCTGGTCTGGGCAAGCTCAGAGGCGTCGCCGTGAGGAAGGGTCACGGGGAGGAGCAGGGGCAGCCCCCCCCTCCACACCCTCCCCCCTCCCTGGCCACGCCGCAAGACCCACCGTTGGCGTCTTCGTAGCTGGGCTGGCCATGCTGTGAAGGGACAGAGGCACCAGCCTCACCATCCAGGGGGCTTTCACCGCTGTCCAGCTGTCCCACCGGTGGTGGCCATGGCAGGTCTTTAATGACCTTGATTTCAACTGGATGGGGAGGGGGAAGAAGGGGGAGAGGGGCGGGGGGGGAAGAGAGAGAAAGAGAAAAAGAAAGAAAGAAAGAAAGAGAGGGCTTAGAGAAAAAAAAAAAACCACCATCAGCAACACCAGGCTCACAGAGAAGGAGAGCAGCTGTGGGGGAAAGACCTGAGGACCGAGTTCCCAGGAGCCCTGTGATGGTGTGGCCAACTCGTCCCCTCACCAGCACAAGCAGGCCCCGCTCCACCAGCTTTCTCTGGAGTGGTGGGGGGGTCTGCAGTCACTCATGTCTCACGTGTACAATCTGTCCTAGGGACCTTGGCTGAGCATCCCCGTTGCTGCCACCTGTCCTGCCCGTGTGTCTGACTCGCCCCAGGCGCTTCCTGGGTGCCCAGCAGCTCTGTGCTCCCCTGCCAGGTGCCCTCAGGTTCCTGCCTTGTGCCAGTACCCGGTGCCCTTCGGTACAGGGTCTCACAAGTCCCTCAAAGGGCCAGCAGAGAGATCCTGGCATGGCTGGAGAGGAGAAATGCACCATGAGCCACAGCAGGACCTGCGCTGGCTCCCGGAGAAAACAGGCAGCGGGTCCCAACACGGCCACGGCACAGCACCCTTGCTCCCTCAGGCCTCAGAACAAGCCTGCAGCGCCCTGAGGAGGCACCCATGCGCATCCACACAGGAGCTGAGCCTGTGAACACACCGTCTCTGCCCAGGGATGTCCAAGCAAGGTGGCCCCTCCACCCAGATCTGGAGAGCAGGCACCTCAGCCCAACCCAGCCTCGGCGATCCGCGGCCTTTGGTGACCGAGCACAACAAGCCACCGTGCCACAGGCACCAGCCCTGGGACCAGCACAGCCCCAGGACCAGGAGCACAGCCCCAGGCACGAGCAAGATGCTCTGCTATCCAGCCCAGCACACCCATCTCCAGCTCACAGAGCCCAAACCCACAAGGTGAAGCACTCCCAAGCCTGAACCTCTGTGCCAGCATCCCTGCACAATGCTGGGCACGGGTGCCTTGAGCGCCCCCGGCTGCGGGGCCAGCACTAACTGCTGCAATTAAAAGGCATCCTTGATAAGAGCATGGCAATTAGCCAGCAGCAGTGGAGGAGCCAGAGCTAATGCACAGCATGGATTTCCTCATTAACAAACACAAACACAATCGATCTGGCAGCACGGATAAATAGGTCAAGGGGCTGGGACAATCACCTGGCCAAGCTTCCTTGGGGCAGCACCCAGCTCTCCTCCTGCTCCAGGGAAGGAGGGATCTGCTGGAGCCCAGGGTCAAGCATCCCCACCTGGAAATTCAAGGGTTGGGGAGGGGGGAGGGGGTAAATTTGCACTAGAGGGTGTGTAAGTTAGGAAGGAGAAAGAGGCAAGGGGAGATGGGCACTGGACAGGCTCCCCAAGCCACGTTAATGCAAAAGCCAGCACTGCTGACCCCCAAAAGACAAAGGAACCCCAAGGAGCCAGGTTACCCCTCCACCCCCCACCACCAGTGCAAAAGGCAACATGTCATCCATCACTTCCTGGCTGTTAATCATCCTCTCTGGCTGCTCCCACCACTCACCTGCAAAGGCTTTGGAGATCCGCTCCTTCTTCCACTCCCAGGGCTGGTCGTACTCCTCCGGGGGCCGCTCGTCGTCCTCGGGCAGCCGGGACTCCCTGGGCCTGGGGCAGGCCAGGCGGTCGCCATCCCCATCCAGCCCCCCCAGCACAGGCTCGTAGGGCGTGTCGTAGAGGTGCAGGGGCCGGGCAGGAGCCTCCCGTAAGCCCTTCTGGCGGATCTCTGGCAGGAGAAGGAAGGGAGGAAAAGGCCATGAGCTTTTTGCCCAGCCCCAAAGTCCTGATGGGGCTTAGTTTCACCCAAGGGTGACACGGCGTAGGGAGAACCAGGGATGGAGGAGTCCCCATGAACCCCCAGCAAGTGCCTGCCAGAATTTAGGGAGCTTCTGGGCAGCTGGGTCCTGAGCGGTCCACAGCACCAGGACACCTTCTCTTCCCACCATAGAGCATCCCCTGCCTTGGGGAGCACTGCAAAGCAGAGTCCACGGAGAGGGGAGGGTGGTCAGAGCATCCCAAAGCCTGACTCCCCATGAGCAGCGAGACTGGGTTTGTTCCCCCCAGACACCCAGCACGGCCAGTTTAATAAATCACCCTTCCCTGGAGCGAGGCAAACGTCTCTCCCAGGCTCATCCAGCCTCTTTGCAAGGCTTTCAGGAGCACGTGCTCCCACCTTGCCTGCTGCCCAGCCGCCAACAAGCCCGCTGGGGACCCCGTTGCTGCAGCAAGCAACGGCACGCTCCAGCCCGGTCCTAACCAAATTAAAGAGCTCCCACATCCATCTTCATTTTACACCAGACACATCAAACATCAGGTCTCTCCTTCGGCTCGGCCTGGCAGGCAGCACCACAGGCAGAAGCATCAAGGTGGCTTTAATCTCTCAGCAGCCTCTGCAAGAGCTCTGGCTGTGGGAAGCCCATCCCGTGCAGCTGAAGCCGTGAGGATTTGCCTGCGAGGCACCTGCTGAGTCCAGGGGCACCCGGCGCTGTCAGGGGCTGCAAGGGATGGAGCGTGGCAGCCCTTGGATCCACGCAGCAGGGGCCTGAGGCACAAAGATTGGCCTCTGCACGGAGCCTTCCACCTTACCAGCCATCATCTTCTGGGCTTCATAGGGCTCCATGTAGCCGTCGTTCTCCGTCACCTTCTCCAGCCCCGCCTGGCTACCGGCCACCTGCGCCGCATCGAAGGGATCTGCGTAGTCCTCCAGGACAGCCAGCTGGAAGAGCAGGAGGAGAAGACTTAGAGTACCCCTCACCTTTTTGGAGGATGAGCGGGGTGGGGGGGAGTCAGGGACCAGTCGAAGCCCCTTGAAACCCCACCACAAGCTCTCCTAGCAGCAGCCGGGCCCCTGGACCCACATGGTAGCAGCCTTGCAGAGCAGGTGCCGGCAGCCGGCAGCTTTCCAGGCACCAGCACTCAGCCCTGGAAACGCTCCAGCCTTTGTCCCAAAAGCTGGGCCGGAGCCAAGCAGAGCAGAAGGCAGCCCAGCCTCCTCCCTTACCACCAGCACCCGCGCAGACGCCCCGGCACGGCCCCGCCGTGGCACCGGTGCTGCCCCCTCAGCATCCAGCTGCTCGCCCTGAACGCAGCCCAGCACCTCACCCCAGGTGGAGAAGGGGCAGGGATCCCAGGCCAGGGGTGTCAGCTGGCACTGGGACAACTGGGAACTCACTGGTTATATTCCAGGGCTCCTGCAGGCTCGTTTGAAGATGTTTCTTAACGAAAGGGCTAAGAACAGGCTATGGCTTCCTCTCCCAGGGTACCACGCATCCCCAGTAACGCAAGACAGGCCTCCTCCGTGTCACCAAGAGTCACCTGAAGTGCCACGTCACAGGGATGGCACAAAACACCCACCAGCTTGCCCTTACTGGCAAAAAACAACCTTGCAGCAGCAGGATACGAGGTGTAATCCAGAGCTTGATCCCCTCCAGCACTGGAGCCACACTGCCTGCCTCCTGGCCAGAACACCCCACTGCCCAGTGCCGCAGCCCCCGGGGCCAGCCTGCAGCTGTACACGCCACCTCCAGCCCCAAAGCCTGCACCCAATCAGGGTCTGGGTGCACCCAAGCACCTTTCTTGGGGTCTTCTCATGTACCAGGCTGCAACCCCCCAGGATGGACCACCCGGTGAGACAGATAGGATTTGCCATGGAGATCATACAGCCCTCCCCCAGCATGGAGCGAACAGCCCAGCACGCTGTGACAGCTACCGAAGCCCCGGTGGCACCACCACGCTGTCCCTGCTCCCCACCAGCCCTGGCAGAGCAGGGCTGCCCACACATTCCTCTCCAGCTTCAAACAAAACGCTTCTTCCTCCTTCCTGGCTGACAAAAGCCTCAAGCAGCAAAACCCAGCAGGAAGAGGGAACAGGAACTGTCGCTGTAAACAACTCCCCGTGGCCCCAGCCTTCCACATCCCCCCAAAACCCTGGGAGGAACGTGGCTCCCCCCCCCCAATCCCAGCTCAACACCTACTCTGTGCACATCCCAGCTCCCCGAGCAGGTAACACAGCGAGTGGGGAGTGAGGGCAGCTCTCCTCACTGTACTGGGGTGCAAAGTGAGCAGCAGAGCATCACAGCTGGAGCAAAACTTGGGCTCCCAGCAAATCCAGGGCTCCCAGCAACCCCAGGCGAGTTCAAAGGTGGGAGCAAGCAAATGATCTGAGCCCTGAGTAAGGAGGCAGCAGGGCAGATGGCTGCTCGGGGTACCAGCCTCCGCCGGGTGAGAGGGGAAGAGCAAAACCTCCGGCTGGCTCTGCAGGCAGGGCCCGCTGCCAGCGAGCTGGGATGGGGCTGCAGGAGCAGCCAGCCCCTGGCTCTGCAGCGGGAGACAGGCAATGTGTTCTCTCCTCCCTCATCCCAGGGAGACTCGGCATCGTTCAGCCCCCTGCCAGGCACTGGGGACTGCGAGGGGGCTGCAGGGTCACAGGATGACAGGGGTTGAGAGGGACCTCCAGAGCCCATGGGGTCCAACCCCCTGCCAAAGCAGGGTCCCTAGGACAGGGCACACAGGGCGCTGGCCAGACGGGGCTGGAATCTCTCCAGAGAAGGAGACTCCACACCCCCCTGGGCAGCCTGGCCCAGGGCTCCCTCACCCTCCCTGGGGAAAGGTTCTGCCCCAGCTTGGGCTGGAACTCGCTGGGCTCCAACTTGCAGCCATTGCCCCTTGTCCTGTCCCCACAGACACTGAGAAGGGGCTGCCCATGGCCCCCTGCATCCCATGCTGAAGATCTCAATCAACATTCATTAGGTCCCCCCTTAGTCTTCTTCTCTCCAGGCTGAACAGCCCCAGCTCCCTCAGCCTTTCCTCACAGGGGAGATGCTCCAGGCCCTTCAGCATCTCCACAGCCTCCTAAAGGCAGGATGCTTGTTCCTGCTGGGACAAACCCCATCCAGGGAAATCTAAGCCACTGGTGACCCCTGCAGCTGCTGGGTGGCTGGGTCCTGACCTGCTGGAAGCCCCTCTGCTTTCCTAACACCCTTTTAATCTCCAAGGCAAAGCGGGGCTCAGCCTGTAGCAGGTGGGTGCTCCCTGAGACACCCTGACTGCAGATCGCAGCCGGCCACCCCGGAGAGCTGGGAGACCCCAGGGGCTGCACCCACAGCCTGGGAAAGCTGCAAAGAGCTCACCCTGCATGGAGACAGCTCACTCACACAGCCACCAGTGCCAAGGGAGGCACGGCACACGGGGTGGGGGCCCGACACGTGCAGGGGGGCACCCCAACACACACAGGGGGGCACCCCAACACACGCAGGGCAGGCAGATGGGCAGCACCATGCCCAAAAAGGGCTCTCCTGGCTCCAAGCATGCTGTGGAACAGAGTTTACTGGCCCTCCTGGGCTCACAAAGGGGTTGCCTGCTCGCTCCCCCCACCCCAAACCCACATTCAAACTTACTGTAAAGCTCATTTTGCCAGACAGACAGACAGACAGACAGAGCCCCAGCCTGCTGCTGGCACCGGTCCTGGAGCCTCCCTCTCTCACCCCACAAGCACTGAGAAGCTTCAGACAAGACAGGGCACCAGCACAGCAGCTCTGGCAGCTGAGAGGCTCCTCCACACGCAGCGGCCGTGCCCCCCAACCAAAACAAAGCCCCCTCTGTGTTTCCTCAGCACCTGGGTCCAGCTTCCCAGGGAGGGACATGGGGAGCTTCAGCTTCCCCCCACCCAAACACCTCCAGCTCTAGAAAGCAGTGGATGGTGGGGAATCCCAACACATCCGTACTGAGACCCCCAGAACCAGGTGCTTTGCTTGGGGGGTGGGGCAGAGGCACTTGGCAAGTAAGATTAGGTGGGTGCTCCATGAGCAAGGTGTCCCATCAGTCTCCAAGCTCCCTGGGTTTGGTGCAGTTTGGCCACGCTGGCTTCACTGGTCCACAGCGCCTCTTTGCAGGAGTGAAGTCTCCTCTCCATGGGGTGCTGAGAGAGTAAACCCCCTTCATGGTCAGGTATCCAAGTGAGGAGCCACTGAAAAGCTGTGGGGGCAACTCCCAACCGTGTCCAGGAGCACTGCAGCCTTGGGATGCACTGCTGGGAACAGACCCTGAGTCCTGAGGCTGGAGGGACCGGAGGCTCCAGCCAGTGTGGGTCCTTGAGGCACGGCTCTTAGAGGACAACAGTCAGGGATCACACAGCCACGGATTCTGCTGGAGAGGAGCTCTGTGGAGAAGGACCTGGGGGTGCTGGTGGGTGACAGGGTGGCCATGAGCCAGCAGTGTGCCCTGGGGGCTGAGAGAGACAATGGGATCCTGGGGGCATCAGGAGGAGTGTGGGCAGCAGGTCCCAGGAGGGGATCCTCCCCCTCTGCTCTGCCCTGCTCAGGCCCCAGCTGCAGTGTTGTGTCCAGTGCTGGGCTCCCTGGGATCAAAAGGACAGGGATCTCCTGGACAGAGTCCAGAGGAGGCTCTGGAGATGCTGAAGGGCCTGGAGCATCTCCCCTGTGAGGAAAGGCTGAGGGAGCTGGGGCTGTTCAGCCTGGAGAGAAGAAGACTAAGGGGGGACCTAATGAATGTTGATCAAGATCTTCAGCATGGGATGCAGGGGGCCATGGGCAGCCCCTTCTCAGTGTCTGTGGGGACAGGACAAGGGGCAATGGCTGCAAGTTGGAGCCCAGGGAGTTCCAGCCCAAGCTGGGGCAGAACTTTTCCCCAGTGAGGGTGAGGGAGCCCTGGGCCAGGCTGCCCAGGGGGGTGTGGAGTCTCCTTCTCTGGAGAGATTCCAGCCCCGTCTGGCCAGCGCCCTGTGTGCCCTGTCCTAGGGACCCTGCTTTGGCAGGGGGTTGGACCCCATGGGCTCTGGAGGGCCCTCCCAACCCCTACAATTCTATTATTCCGTCCTACTGCCCTCGCACAGGGAGGGGGTGGGGGTGAATTAAGGTTGCCCGGGAAACTGCATCTCTTGACATTTCCCATCCCTGACATTTCCCAGTCCAAGCACTGGACTTTCCGAGCGGTGCCAGGGCTCCCCGCAGCAGCTGCGCCACTCACAGCTGCTCCCCGACGTGGGAGGAGGCCAGATCTGCTGGCAGGGTAGCTCCCAGGGGTGCCCACACCCCCCCACACCCTCCTTTTTCTCCCCAGTTGGGTCAAAGGCCAGGCATCTCCATGCTTCCCTCCCCTCCCACGCCATGGAGGGAGCTGCTGACCGCCCAGCCAGTCCCAGCACAGGTACAGACTCACACCGGGTGCTCCATCCGCAGCACAAGCTTCACCAGGATTGAAATAATCCAGGTGCAAAAGCCAAGCAGAAGCCCCACACTCAAAGCCACCATCCCAGGGCAGCTCCTGGTGCTGGGTGGTCCTTCAGAGAGCAGCCAGGCACCACCAGTGCTCGGCCACGGCATCCTCCTTGCACCCAGGAGTGGTTCTCCACACGTTTATCCCACGTAGTGATGCACACCCAGGTCCTCACTCTATTACTTATTCCAACTGTGAGGTTAGAATTACAAAACCAAATAATCCCCAAAAATCCAAAGAAAAATGAGGTGAAGAACCAGCTCACCCCTGGGTTCTTGTGGCAAACCAAGTTTCTGGGCTGCTCACCAGGGAAAGGCGATAGACGGCGGCTCTTCCACAGAGCTGAGATGCCAGGGCAGAGCAAGGTGCTGGTCACCACATCTTGCCTACAGACGGCCCACAAGATGCTCCACTCAACAGAGCTGGTTCCCAGAGCAGCCCTGGGATGCTCGTGCAGCCCTGGGATGCTGGCATGGCCCTGGGATGCTGGCATGGCCCTGGGATGCCCATGCAGCCTTGGGGATGCTGGCATGGCATTAGGATGCCCATGCAACCCTGAGGTGCCCGTGCAGCCCGGGGATGCTGGCATGGCCCTGGGATGCCCATGCAGTCCTGAGATGCTGGCATGGCCCTGGGATGCTGGCATGGCCCTGGGATGCCCGTGCAGCCCTGGGATGCTGGCATGGCCCTGGGATGCTGGCATGGCCCTGGGATGCCCGTGCAGCCCTGGGATGCTGGCATGGCCCTGGGATGCCCATGCAGCCCTGGGATGCCCATGCAGCTCGGGGATGCTGGCATGGCCCTGGGATGCCCATGCAGCCCTGGGATGCCTGCACAGCCCTGGGATGCCCATGCAGCTCGGGGATGCTGGCATGGCCCTGGGATGCCCGTGCAGTCCTGGGATGTCCATGCAGCCCGGGGATGCTGGCATGGCCCTGGGATGCCCATGCAGCACTGAGATGCCCGTGCAGCCCTGGGATGCCTCCACATCCCTGGGATGCCCATGTGGGACACCCAGGGAGAGGTGGCACTTCAGCAACATGTTTCTTGCCCTGGAGATCAAGTTCCAGGCTGGAGCCAACTGCGAGTTCCAACCCAGCTCGGGTCCTTCTCTCTTGTCAGGTTCCCCGGTCTGAGCCACCCTGTGTGGCAGGAGGGGGGAGCAGGGGGCGGGCAGCAGGGCACGGCGCAGCGTGACTCAGTTCGGGGAGGCTCTGGCAGGAAGGACACACGCCCAGGAGCTTCCTGAGGGCAGGCCATTCCCACAGCCCGCGGCGCTGCCTGGCCCTGCGCTCCCAGCAAAGATGTCAGCCACCAGTCCTGGAGGGCTGGAGACACGCTCGTCCCCAAGGAGATCCCCAACTCGGTCCCCAAGCAGGCTGTGCCCCAAGCATGGGTGTCCCCATGCAGAGATGTCCCTCACTGCATCTCTCCCACCCCACCGCCCCCCCCCCCCAGCATCCTGGAGGCACAGCTCCTCAGAGCTAATCCAAACACAGCAGAGATGTCCTCTCCAGGGTATCCACGGCGCTCAGGAGAGCTGTACAGAGCCAGTCCCTTGTCCACTGCTGTAGGGAAAGGGTTGCCCAGACCAAGCAGGTGGAGAAGAACCCACGCTGGTCCCCACCAAGCATCTGTAAGGGAGTAGGAGCACTGCAGAGCTCACTCTTGAGCATCTCCCCACAAGATCTGCGAGGCAGAAAGCTGTGACAAGTCATGCTAGGGCAGCAAAGCAGCGTGTGGTCCAGGCAGGAAGGATGCTGTCACCAAGGTGCTCCTGTCCCACCCTCAGTTCTCCAGAAGGACCACTGCAGTGGACATGGGGGGTGCCAAGGGAGCACAGCAACTCCACTAACCTCAAAGCACTGCCTGTCCCCACAAACCACACGGCCTCAGACAAACCACACCGCTGGCTGCTCCTTCCACTCGTGCAGCAGCCTTGCCTGTACCTCGAATAGTACCTCTCCCTTCATCCTCAGCATCACCACAACTCAAAGCCTACACCCACAGGCTTATCTGGAGTGCCAGTCCCTGCAGCAGGTGGGGAACAGTGCCCAGCACCCCTTCCTAAGCACAGAAGCACTGAGCCCCCTGCCACAACCATCATCTGGGCTTGAAGAGCTCACCAGAAGCCCCAGCGTGGACCTGCTGTCCCTTCCTTCCTGCAGGACACCTTGGAGCTGTCACCAGGATCGAGGAGCGCAAGCTTCAGCAGGTACCCTCCATCCTTCTGGAGGAGCTCCAGAAGGAACCATCACGACCTTGCAGTGACCAGGGAACCTTCCCACCACTCAGCCCAACGTCCAGGCCAGCAGATGGGAGCTGTAAAGGGCTCTCAAGCCCAGGAGAGATGCTCCTCGTAGTGGATGCTCCAGGGAAACGCTTTCAATGCTCAGTCACACGTGTTATCAAATATTCCCACCTTATCTCCAGCTTAAAGGAGCCCTGAAGAACTAGAAACCTCCCCCCCCCAGAGGCAGGTGGATCAGGAGATAAGCTAATCACTGCCTATCTTGGACAGAATGAAGGGTCTTCTTCAGCCTAGTGCCTAGCAGGGTTTCCCTAAATGTATCCCAGCTTTTCTCTAAACTACTCAGCTACTCCCCAGCCCTGGGATGCCTGTGCAGCCCTGGGATGCTGGCATGGCCCTGGGATGCCCGAGCAGCCCTGGGATGCCTGTGCAGCCCTGGGATGCCCGAGCAGCCCTGGGATGCCCATGCAGCTCGGGGATGCTGGCATGGCCCTGGGATGCCCATGCAGCCCTGGGAAGCTGGCATGGCCCTGGGATGCCCATGCAGCCCTGGGATGCCTGTGCAGCCCTGGGATGCCCGTGCAGCTCTGGGATGCTGGCATGGCCCTGGGATGCCTGCACAGCCCTGGTTTGCCCATGCAGCCCTGAGATGCTGGCATGGCTCTGGGATGCCTGCACAGCCCTGGGATGCCCATGCAGCCCTAGGATGCTGGCATGGCCTTAGGATGCCCATGCAGCACTGAGATGGCTGCGTTGCCCTGAGATGCCCACGCAGCCCTGAGATGCCTGAGCAGCCCTGAGATGCTGGCATGGCCCTAGGATGCCTGTGAAGCCCTGGGATCCCCGTACAGCCCGGGGATGCCTGCACAGCCCTGGGATGCCAGCATGGTCCTACCTGCCAGCACTCCCCGCTTCCCACAGCCCCTTCTCAACCCTCTGCACATCACAACCCCACGTCTTGACCCCCACCCCACCCCCTCAGCAAACTGCATCACCACAACGGTACCGGGACCCCCCTCTGCTCCCCACAGCGGCCGCTCTGCAGGGTCGGTTCCCACCAGAAACACCCCCCCACACACACACACACACCCCACCCCCCCCCCCTAAAAGCAACACGAAGCCAACTTTCCCGAGATCCCCCAGCAACAAGTTTTCCGACCCCCCCCTTAAAACGCTCCCGAGGCGCGGGCGGGTTTGTGCCCCGGTGCTCGTCGCCGTCCGTGCTGGTTCGGAGCCGTCGGGCCCACGGATGGGGGGAGATCCCAGCCGTACCCATCATCCCACCTCCAGCCAGACCTCGACACCCCGGCAAGCCCCGTCTTGCAGGCGGCAGCGCCGGCGGGAGCTCATTCCCATCCTCTCCCTTCTCCCGCCTCTCCCCGCCCCAGAGGCCCGGCACCGACGGCCGCCGGTTTGTCCCTCTCCCGGGTGCTTCCCCTTCTCCCGGGACGCGTCTCCCGCAGCGCTAGGCTCGGCTTAAGGCTCCCCCCCCCCCCCGCACCATCCCCGCCACCCCCGAGAAGCCGGCTGGGAGGCGGCAGACAAAGAGGCGCTGAGGCGGCTTGACAAAGCAGCGCGGCCGCTCTAGGGGGGGTGCAGGGGGTTTGGAAGGGGGCGTAGAGGGGGAGGGGGGGTGTGTGGGGGGAGCCCGTCCGCCGCCGGCTCCAGGGCACAGGCCAGCCCGGGCAATGGGGCAGCGGGGAGGGCTTGCCGAAGAAGGAGGAGGCCCCGGGCCACCCGTGTCAGAGGCGGCCCCAAGCCGCGCAGGGCCTCCCCCGGCCGGCACGTCTGCGCCTCTGCGGAGCGCCAAGCGCCCGGCCGCAAAGAAGCGGAGAGGAGGGAGGGAAGGAGGGAAGGAGGGAGAGAGGGAGGGAGGGGAGAGGGAAGGGGAAGGGGAGGGGGGAAAGGACGGCGGCGGCCGGACCCCCGCTCCCGCAGCCCGGCGAGGCTCGTCCCCGGCTCCCGCGGGAGCCCGAGGAGGGAGAAGTCGCGGCCGCCCCCGCAGCGCCGCCGCTGCTGACGTGTGAGCGGCGTGTCGGTGCTGCCGGGGCACGGGGAGACGCGAGGTGGGAGGGAGCCCCCGGGGGAGCCCGGCCGCGGAGAGATCCCGATGCTCGGGCTCCAAACCTGCCCCCGAGGGGGTCCCGGCCAACGCTCCCCGCCGCGGGCCGCCGAGGGGGACCCAGAGTGACAGCCCGGGGAGGGCGGCAGGGTGCCCGCGCCGGGGCTCACTCACCTCCTGCGGCGGCTCGTCGGGCGGCTCCGGGCCGGCCGGGGGAGAGCCGGGGGCGGCGGGCGTCAGCGGCGGCGGCGGCGGCGGCGGCGGGGGGCTGGCGGGCACCTTCTCCACCGCTTCCACCTTGATGAGCCGGTGCTTGGGGGAGACGTACCGGGGCCCGTCGGGGGCGGCGGGCGGCGGTGCCCCGCTGTAGGGATCCTCGAAGTCGCGCTCCTTCTGCAGCCGGTAGGCCGCCACGATGTCGGGCTGGGCGGCGGCCAGCGGCTCGGCGGCGCCCCCGGGCGGCAGGGGCGGCTGCGGCGGCGGCCCGGCGCGGTAGTCGGGCTTGGGCGGCGCGGGCGGCGCGGGTTTGGCGCTGCGGAAGCCCAGGTGCTCCCGGAGCCAGCGGGCCATGGTGCCCACGCACTGCGGGGCCCCGCCGGCCCCCGCCCCGGCTCCCGCCCCGCCGCCGCCGCGCTCCGAGCCGGCCGCCGCTCCGCTCAGCAGCATCGGCGCCGGCGGACTGAGCGCGGCGGCGGCGGCGGAGCCCGGGCCGGGGGGGGAGCGGGGGAGGCGGCCGGGGGAGGCGGCCAGTGCCACCTGCCGGAGCCGCCGCGCCGGCTGCTCCGAGCGGGGCTTCGCCCCCCCCCTCTCCGCCCGCCCCGCTTCCCCGGACCCGCTCCCCCCGCACGGCACCGCACGGCACGGCACGGCTCCCCCCCGCCGCCCGGCACGGCCCGCCTCCCCTCCCCCGGGACCCGCCCCGCTCCGTCGCCGCCCGGCCCGCCTTCCGCCGCGCCCGGCCCGGCCTTCCCCGGCGCTCCGGGCCGGCCCCCCCCCTTCCCTTCCCTTCCCCCCCCCCACTCCCTCCCCGCTGCGCTCCAGGCGGCCTCTGGCTCTCGGCTCCCTCCCGGCGACCCCGCGGCCCGCCCCGGCTCCGGGGGGAGCACTCGCCCGCCCTGGGGTGCCCGGCTCCCCGTCCCTCTTGCTGGGGAGCCCCTGGGCCGGTCCAGCCCCGGCTGCTCCGCGGCGCGAGCATCGCCCGGTTCTGGACGCGGAGGGAAGGGGTCAGCGGGGACACCAGGACCCCCGGGAAGGGGAAGAGGGGGGAGGCTGCTAATGAGATGGAAGCCGTAAGGAGCCCCTCGGAAGAGTCCCCAAAGCGCTGGGCTGGCCCCAGGGACCCCGCAGCACTCAGCACAGGGCAGGGCTGAGCAGGGACAAGCCCGGGAAGGTGCTTGGGAAGAAGGCTGAGCCGAGCCAGGGTTGTGCTGGGACGTTGGGGGGAGCACACGAGGCTGAGCCCCAGCACACGAGAGAGCCCCGGGCATGGGCAGGAGAACACCCCTGGGGTGCAGGGCTGGCTTTGCTGGCGAGGGGCCGGCAGCCAGCGTGCAGAGCAGGGAAGTGGTGGAGCGTGGCCGCAGAGACCGAGGCCGTGGCAGCAGCACGCAGCCTGCTTCCCTGTGTTCTGACCTGCCCTGCTCATACCCCCATCACCAGCCCGCTGCCCAGGACCAGCCAGTTTGCTTGGCACTCCTGTCCCGTACCCCCCCACGAACACCTACACCCCCTCATCACCCACACCCCCGTCACAAGCACGCACCATTCACCTCCACCCACTGCCGCCCTTCTCACAGGCTGAACACCCCCCTCAAAGGCCATGGTCAACCCAACCATACCTGAAAGGGAAGGAGCTGGAGGCAGGGTGCTCCAGAAGCCACTGCAGAGGTGGAGGCATGTGGTGAGGGGGAGACGTGCCACAGCATGGCCCTGCCTGTCCTCGCACCGCGAGCTGGGCTGCTGCCCCACGATGGGAAGAGATGTTGGGATGTGCCTGCTGCAGGGAGGAGAGGGGGCCTGGAGAGAGAAGCCTGTCATGGTGATCCCCCTCTTTCCTTCCAGACTGGAGGAGCTGAGCCTCCTGAGCCAGCCTGGCACAGCACGTGCCAAATGCCCAGCGAGCCCACCGAGTCCCAGGTTTGCTGAGCGGGCCCACGCTGCATGCTCCTGGCCCGGGAAAGCCAGGCAGATCCCCCTCCCCGGGTCCAACCAGACAGCAAGAGAGCTTCCTCCCTAGGGAGAAGACAGCCATGGCACCCAGAAACCAAGACTGGAAATTTCAGAGGGCAGGGAAGGCAAGACAAAAAAGGCATTAAGGAGGAGAAAAAGTGTCTGCCAGGAATAGAGTGAATACAAGGCAGTGTTTGAAGTCTAGCGGCAGACCTTAGTCCCAGCAGATGGGGATGATGAGATTGTTATTAAAATGCAGGAAAAGACAGAGATTCTCAATAAATCTGCCTGTGCTGTGCTTGGAAGGAAGCAGGATGCAGGGCTGATGGCACATGAGATTGAGAGTACTTCCACCCTCTGTCAGTAACCAAGGAGGATGTTCAGCAACATCTGTTGGAGATGAGATGGCTCTAGTTAAATCCTCAGGCCTGGCAAGCACATGCTCAGCGTCTCCTGAGAGGTAACAGAGGAGGGCTCTGCCTTGTGGAGGAGGGATCTCTCCTGTGGTGAGGCTTTTTATTAAAACTACCGCCACACTGGGGGGAACTGCAGCAGTCCCTCCTTCCCATCCTGCCCTGTCACATCCCTCCCATCTCTCCCTCTTTTGGAGAGGCAGCTGTGCCAGAGCCAGGCAGGGGATCAAAGAGGGTCTGTTGTTAAAGGCCACCTAGGACCCCAGCCGCATCCTTTCCATTTGCTGTTTCTCATCCAAATTCCTCTGGGGCCTTTTGGCAGGTGGGCACCCAGCCCAGGGTACCCCTGTTCTCATCTCTTCCTCACCTGAGGCTTCAGCAGAGCCCCGAGGGGCATCAAGAAGAAGATCCCTGGCCCCAACTGAGTTCCCCCTGGATATTGGCTTGCCCTGGGCCAAACCACTGGGGCAGCAAGAGGATGGGGAGAAAAGAGCTGGGCTGGGGAGATTTCCTTGTGCTCAGGGACCTCTGAAGTGGCATCCAGAAAGCAGAGCGGTGTGGCTCGGTGCAGGCACGGGCTGCTGCCACCCTGCCTGCCGTGGTGAGGAGACACGGGTGACACCCCTCCCCTCGCAGCGGTGCCTTTCAAGGCTCCGAGAAGCAGCGACAGATTTCTGCCGTTGGCACCGCCAAAGCCAGGCTCCATCTGCGTCTCACGCTGCAGCTGGCGCCGCTCCCAGCCCCGACTGTTTGAGTCCCTCCTATCTGATGCAGGTTGGGACCCGGGCTCCTTGCCCGCGCTGTGCAGCCCGGCCCCGATGCCACCGGGCGTGCGAGCCACCCTGGCCCCCGGCAGCTCGCCGTGACAGATGGCTGTGGCGTAGCATCGCTGCTGTGGGGACTGGCAGGGGGGTTTGGGGGGGGGGACACACGGGGAGGGACTGGCAGACAGGAGAAGGCCAGGGAGCACCACGCTGCGCTGCTTGCGTGCCAGACTCTGCGTTTCATCTGCTCTCTCACACAGCCATGGCGAGAAGCACACCACCACCACCACCATACACACCACACACACAGTGAGAGGCACAGCCTGCTCGCTCTGCCTGCAGCTCATGGAGCCCCTGGGAAGGGGGGAAGGATGGCAGAGGAGCCGCTGCATGCACAGTGCTCCGTTGGGAGAAGAACAGCCTGTGGCTGCTTGCCTCTGGACCAGGGGAATGGCAGAGACAGGAGGCCTTCGGCAGCGGCCTGCAAGGATCAGGGACCTCTGCACCAGGAGCTCCGCTCCCACCCTCTCCACCATCTTTGGGAGGGTCCAGAAACTCTTCTCTGCCATCACCAGCTCTTCCCCGCTGTCTCCAGCTCTTCCCAGCCGTCTCCAGCTCTTCCCTGTGGTGTCAGGGCAGGAGCTCAGAGCACTGGGCCTTCCTCTCACCAGAGGCAGCGATGGCTGCTCGCCGGGGCAGACACTACCCAGGCAGGTTGGAGCACGCTCCAGGAAGAAACAGCCAGGCAGCATCTTCCGGGCTCCTGCCAGCCCTGGGGAGAGCTGTGTGCGTCCTCAGCCCTCTTCCTGGGGGGGTGGAGCTGCTTCAGCTACCCCGAGTGCTCCCCGTGCTCACCCACAGCTGGGACAAGAGCCCTCTTTGGCAGCTGGGCCCAGAACAGGACACAGGACCCGTCCCTGGGTCTTAGGAGGGCTGAGGCCACACCGTCCCAGTAAAACTTCCCCTCTGGTTTAACCCTGGGGGGGGGGTGTGGACGCAGCCCAGCGTCCCCCAGGCAGCGGCTTTTGGTGACTCAGAGGAGAAGGCCTCTGTTCCTGCACGCTTTGGAGGAGGTGCTGGAAGGTGATTCACCCACAGGTGATGTGGGGGCTGAATGCAGCGCTTGACACTTGCCAACCCTGTCACTTGAGTCAGGCGCTGAGCTGGCTGCTACCCCTGATGCCAGCATCTCTCCTGGCTTGCAGGGAAGCCTGCAGCCCCTTCAATCTCCAGGTGCTTCTTCCCCAGCTTCAAAGAAAGGCCATCCCCAGAAAGGTGGAGATGTCTGGGGTGACTCCAGCCCCTTCCCTCCTCAGGAAGACCCTAGAGCATAGCAGAGACCAGGAGGATGTCACATCGGCTGGGTGATGCCCCAGCTTTCCCCTCTGATCTGGGGACTGGAAGGTGGCAACTGTGACACCAAAACTGCTTCCCAGGAGGCAGCCAGGGAGCCCCAGGCTGATAAATGACACATCTGTTCTCTGCAAATGAACAAAAATTGGCATAAGGAGAATGAAACTGGCATCATACGGGGACAGATGGATAAACAGGACATATTGGGAAAGAGACAACACAGCTCTCCTACAGTGAATCCCGCTTTTCCAAAGCTAGTGGCTCTCTTGGAGAGAGCCAGCAGGGACCTGAGGGTGACCCAGCTGGGAGAAGTCACCTGCATTTCCACAGGCAGGTCCTCTGATGAGGTGAGGTCAGTAGAGAAGTACCAGTCTGCTCATCACATCGGGTCCTGCCGGGTGCTGCGGAGGAGCGACTGGAGTTGCAGGAGGAGTTTCAGAGGCTGAGCGACCTGGCAATAGGACAAGACAAAAGCCAGTGCTGGGGAAGGGATGGACACGGGGAAACCAAGCCCAGCCTCACGTCTGGAGTGATGGGCTCCAAGACCTGGAGTGCTGACAGTCCCCAAAAGTGTCCCCACAGCACTCAGCAGAGGTCAAAACTGATGGGAAGGCAGAGATGATGTCAGAGGTGCTGCTATTCCCTGATCAGTCCCAGCCTGTGCCTGGTCCTGGTGTGTGTGTTCCCCTCCCCAATCCTGAGGATACAGCAGGGCTGGGAAATGCAGAGAGAAGGGTGACAGGGTGATCAAGGGGTATTGCACATGGGGTGTGTGACGGGCCGGGGCTCCAGCACGGAGAAGGGACAGCTGGGGTGACCCAGCAGAGATCTGTGCGGCTGGGGGAGTGTGGGGAGGGATGGGGGATCCAGCCCTCCCTGCCATGGGCTGCTGCAGGTGCTCTGGGGTTTAGGAAGGAGAGCAGGCAAATGTGGAGAAAGAAATCCCCGGATCACAGGGGTTGGGAGGGACCTCCAGAGCCCGTGGGCTC
Organism: Rallus limicola; assembly: GCA_022605955.1. Classification (NCBI taxonomy): domain Eukaryota; kingdom Metazoa; phylum Chordata; class Aves; order Gruiformes; family Rallidae; genus Rallus; species Rallus limicola. The sequence continues at coordinate 2,388,374 of JAKCOZ010000017.1, read as the reverse complement.
CAACCCCCTGCCAAAGCAGGGTCCCTAGGACAGGGCACACAGGGCGCTGGCCAGACGGGGCTGGAATCTCTCCAGAGAAGGAGACTCCACACCCCCCTGGGCAGCCTGGCCCAGGGCTCCCTCACCCTCACTGGGGAAAAGTTCTACCCCAGCTTGGGCTGGAACTCCCTGGGCTCCAACTTGCAGCCATTGCCCCTTGTCCTGTCCCCACAGACACTGAGAAGGGGCTGCCCATGGCCCCCTGCATCCCATGCTGAAGATCTTGATCAACATTCATTAGGTCCCCCCTTAGTCTTCTTCTCTCCAGGCTGAACAGCCCCAGCTCCCTCAGCTGCTCCTCAGAGGATTTGCCCTCCAGCCCCTTCCCCAGCCTGGTTGCCCTTCTCTGGACTCACTCCAGGACCTCCATGTCCTTCTGATGCTGAGGAGCCCAGAACTGGACCCAGCACTGGAGCTGCAGCCTCCCCAGTGCCCAGTCCAGGGGCACAATCCCCTCCCCAGACCTACTGGCCATGCTGTGTTTGACACAAGCCAGGATGCCATTGGCCTTCCTGGCCACCTGGGCACACTGCTGGCTCATGGTCAATCACAGTCACCCAACACCCCCAGGTCCTTCTCTGCCTGACACGTGGGATATGCCCAAAACAGGTATCTTTGCCAGGCAGAGCAAAACCTCACCCACAGGTCTTGAAGCTCCCCAACCATTCTGTCTCTGCAGCAGATAATGTAAGTGAAACAAGACCAACTGACCAAAAGAAGGGGTGACACCTCGGTGACGGGCATCTGCCAGCCTGGAGCCAGGTACATCAGCTGCTGCCTCAGCCTTTTCTGCCTCCTCCCTCAGTGCTGACAGTCCTCTGTGCATCCAGGCCCCCGAGTGCCATAACAGCTCTGTGGTGTGATCCATCATTTCATGAGCGCCCGGCGAGGTGTGGAGAACCACGGGGACCTTCATTTCCACACACCTGGAAACAGGCCAGCCACAGAGCTGGGTGACAGATGCAAGGAAAGAATCCCTCCAGGACGGACACAGAGCATGAGGAACATCTCTTGGCAGAAGCCAGGAACGGGTGGGAAGGAAATTTCCAGCCAGTGAGCTTTCTGGTGGTTTATTTCATCTGTTTGGTTTGGATTGTTTTCCATCCCATAAAATCATTTCAAGCCCCAAAGGGCTGAATCTGGGCTCAGTCCCCATTGAGGACAGGGGAAACTGAGGCATGGGAGCTCCCTGCAGCTGCCTTTGCCTTTTTCAGCCTGGAGAAAAGAAGACTAAGGGGGGGACCTTATAAATGTTTCTAAATATCTTAAGTATGGGATGCAGAGGGGCTTCCAGAGGGTCAGGACCCAGCCACCCAGCAGCTGCAGGGGTCACCAGTGGCTTAGATTTCCCTGGATGGGGTTTGTCCCAGCAGGGACAAGCATCCTGCCTTTAGGAGGCTCTGGAGATGCTGAAGGGCCTGGAGCATCTCCCCTGTGAGGAAAGGCTGAGGGAGCTGGGGCTGTTCAGCCTGGAGAGAAGAAGACTAAGGGGGGACCTAATGAATGTTGATCAATACCTTAAGCATGGGACGCAGGGGGACATGGGCAGCCCCTTCTCAGTGTCTGTGGGGACAGGACAAGGGGCAATGGCTGCAAGTTGGAGCCCAGGGAGTTCCAGCCCAAGCTGGGGCAGAACTTTTCCCCAGTGAGGGTGAGGGAGCCCTGGGCCAGGCTGCCCAGGGGGTGTGGAGTCTCCTTCTCTGGAGAGATTCCAGCCCCGTCTGGCCAGTGCCCTGTGTGCCCTGTCCTAGGGACCCTGCTTTGGCAGGGGGTTGGAGCCCATGGGTTCTGGAGGTCCCTCCCAACCCCTGGGATTTTATCTCCCTGGCAAAACCAGGCTGGTGGCAGGGAAACCTCACGAGAGGTGCTGGCCACAGCTTTATTATACCACGCAAATCTCACAGCCTCATCCATCTGCTGGCTCCTGCACTCTGCCCAGTCAGGTTGGCACTTTGAGGGCTCCAGCCAGAGCACAGATTGAAGCCCTTCATTGCTGCCCCTCCAGGGAAGGGGGGGCAGGGGAGGGTGGAAATCTGCACCCCCAGGTTATCACTCACCCTTACGAGGGGGTTTGACCCTGCCCGGGCACAGCAGCATCCCGGTGGGATGAGATGCTGGAATTCCTCCTCCGAAGGAACACAGGGAAGGGGGACGGCCAGGGAGAGCAGGGCTGTGGGCTGGATAGCAAGAGGTAAAGTGGAATTGATTGGAGGGGGACAGGCAGGGAGAGCAGGGCTGTGGGCTGGATAGCAAGAGGTAAAGTGGAATCGATCGGAGCCGCCCGCGCTCATCGATCGGAGGCAGGGCCGAGTCGGGGGCTGGAGCGTTTGTGGCTCAATCAGCGCGACGTGTAGGCCGCAGGGCCCAGCCCCGGGGGCTGGGGGGGCACCTCTGCACCCCAGGAAAGTGGTAATGGCCCGCTTGGATGAATCCACCTGCAGTGGCTGCGCTCACACAGCTGAGCCCCTCTCTCCAGGCAGGCTCTCCCATCGCCTACAGGCCTTGAACCACCCCCCTCGCATCCCGCAATAGGGCTGTCATCAACCGCTGGGCACAGCAGCCAGAGAGCAAAACAGGGGCTGTTCCCCCACCACCACGCAGAGGGGAACAAGTGGTTTTGCCACCAACCCCAGCCCCGTGTCTCCAAAAGGGCTGGGAGGCAGAAACCTGAAGGTGAAGTCAGAGGGGAGAGCAGAAGGCCGGGCAGAGTGCCTTGGCAGCGTGTGGCTGCCTGTTTTCTGCCCACTCAGCATCACAAAGAAGGGTTAAGAGGTGGCTGTTTGCTGGTTATAAATCCCTGCTGCTGGGAGGAGGTTCCCAGCCCCGGAACAAAGGCAGAGAGGGAGCTGGGGTTGGCAGCAGGAGCAAGGCAGGGTGCAGGGGGATGGCATTTCTGGAGGTCTGTGGGGCGGCTGGCTCTCCCCTGGGATGCTCCTATCACATCCTGTCTCTAGCTGGATGCTGGTCCCAGAAGGAAAGAGCTCAAGGGGGATGCTCCAAGCTTTGTGCTCACCGGAGGTCAGGCAGAACAGCTTTGGTGAATCCCTGCTCCAGGCATCTTTGGGACCCTCTGAATGCCAGAGTCAGGCAAGGGGATCCCAAACCATGACAAAGCCCACCCTGCATAGTGCTGGCAGACTGGAAAATACTCTTTGGAACCCAAGCAACTGTCTCCCAGCTCAGACACACTGTTCTTCACCCCACATCCCACCTAAACCTTCCTCTCCAAAAATGATCCCAGCCCCAGGTCCAGTATCCTAAGTTTGGGAGTTTGGGATACTGAGTGAGACACTGTAATTCAGTGGAGTTGCTCTGATTTCAGCTCATAAAGCCCCTAGAGAGCTGTGGGCTCATAAAGTCCCTAGAGAGCATCACAGATGACTGGTCAAGCTACAAAGTGCTCAAGTCCTTCTCCAGCCCCTGGCACATGTGTCTCACAAACTGGAGGAGGATTTGGGGAGGGTGGGTGGTGGGGGGTAGAGCCATGTCAGGTTGCTTGCAACTGTCTCCCAGCTCAGATGCACTGTTCTTCACCCCAAATCCCACCTAAACCTTCCCCTCCAAAAATGATCCCAGCCCCAGGACCCTGCCCCTGCTCCAGCATCCTAAACCAGCAGTGCCTGTGGGTATGGGAGTTTGGGATACTGAGTGAGACACTGTAACTCAGTGGTGTTACTCTGATTTCCTTCAGAAGGAAGGTGGGCTTCCAGCAGCACAGCAAACTGTGTGCTGAGTTTCTGGCCTCTCAGCCTCTGGAGATGACAGGGCTGGCCAGTGTCAGGGCACGGTGTTCTATCACCAGTAAAGCATGGGAGTGCCTCCAGCACCCACCCTGCCTCCCTGGACTGACTCCCTGCTCCTGGGGCTGCTGTAGGGGTTTGGGAGCAGAGGGGTAGGTGGAGGGAATCCCTTGGCCTCCTTGAAGATGGGGAAAGGAGGCCAGGGGCTGCCCCAGCGAGGGAACAGCTGGAGAGGCCGCTCGAGGGGCAGAGCAGCTGGGACAGCCGCATGGTGACGAATCGCTCTTGTCCCTCTGCCAGCCAGGAGATTTATGTTTATGCCACAGAGTGGCAACGTCTGGGCCCAGCAGCACTCTCTGTCTGGCTGCACCAGCGTTTCCACACTGCAGGAGCCTTTAAAATGGCATGGAACTCAACCCACGGGCATGGGAGGGCTTGGAGAAGAGGCACCGAGGAGAGAGCGGGGTGGGAAGGGCAGAGGAGCCAGCTTGAAGCAGCAGGAAGCATCCTGCCCAGGGGCTGAGCTGAGCCCAAAGGGATGGGGTGGTCCAGCAGACAGATGGTCCCTCTGACACCCCCCTCCCCAAGCTCATCCTGTTTGTTCCATGCTGGCTGAACAAGGCTTTGCTCCACGCAGCAAAGGGCTGCTGGGACTCAAACAACCTGGCACGGTGTCGTGAGGAGCAGCCGTGCCCAAATCCAGCTGGGGAAGGCAGCCCAGGGGTGGGAAGGCAGCCCAGAGGTGGGAAGAAGGCAGCCCAGGGGTGAGAAGAAGGCAGCCCAGGGATGGGAAGGCAGCCCAGGGGTGGGAAGGCAGCCCAGGGATGGGAAGAAGGCAGCCCAGGGGTGAGAAGAAGGCAGCCCAGGGATGGGAAGGCAGCCCAGGGGTGGGAAGAAGGCAGCCCAGGGGTGGGACGGCAGCCCAGGGGTGGGAAGAAGACACTGCCAGGGGTGGGAAGGCAGCCCAGGGGTGGGAAGAAGACACTGCCAGGGGTGGGAAGGCAGCCCAGGGGTGGGAAGGCAGTCCAGGGGTGGGAGGCCATGCTGGGACAGGCCCGGCACCGCCAGGGATGGGCGGCAGCGGGTTCATGCCTCCCCCTGTGCACACACCAGGCCCCTGGCGCTTATCTGTCCCCCCCCACAACCACCTCCCCGCTCCCTTCCATGTTTGGCTGGCTCCTCGCTATCATGGTGTTTGCCTGCCTCACACTGTGCCAGCAGCTGAGATCACTGCTGTTCTGCCAGCCTCCCCCTTCCAGAAAGCTCTGCCAAGCAGCCAAAGCTTGCTTAACATCTTCATTGATGACCTTGCTGAGGGAACAGCATCCACCCAATGATCCAGAGCTGGGAGGAGAGGCTGACACACAGGACACTGCGCTGCCATCCAGAGAGACCTGGCCAGGCTGGAGAGCTGGGCAGGGAGACACCAGATGGGGTTTGGTAAAAGCAAGTGGAGAGTCTGGCACCTGGGAAGGAAGAACTGCTGGGACCAGCACAGGCTGGGGGTGAGCTGCTGGAGAGGAGCTCTGTGGAGAAGGACCTGGGGGTGCTGGTGGGTGACAGGGTGGCCATGAGCCAGCAGTGTGCCCTGGGGGCTGAGAGAGGCAATGGGATCCTGGGGGCATCAGGAGGAGTGTGGGCAGCAGGTCCCAGGAGGGGATCCTCCCCCTCTGCTCTGCCCTGCTCAGGCCCCAGCTGGAGTGTTGTGTCCAGTGCTGGGCTCCCTGGGATCAAAAGGACAGGGATCTCCTGGAGAGAGTCCAGAGGAGGCTGTGGAGATGCTGAAGGGCCTGGAGCATCTCCCCTGTGAGGAAAGGCTGAGGGAGCTGGGGCTGTTCAGCCTGGAGAGAAGAAGACTAAGGGGGGACCTGATGAATGTTGATCAATACCTTAAGCATGGGACGCAGGGGGCCATGGGCAGCCCCTTCTCAGTGTCTGTGGGGACAGGACAAGGGGCAATGGCTGCAAGTTGGAGCCCAGGGAGTTCCAGCCCAAGCTGGGGCAGAACTTTTCCCCAGTGAGGGTGAGGGAGCCCTGGGCCAGGCTGCCCAGGGGGGTGTGGAGTCTCCTTCTCTGGAGAGATTCCAGCCCCGTCTGGGCAGCGCCCTGTGTGCCCTGTCCTGGGGACCCTGCTTTGGCAGGGGGTTGGACCCCATGGGCTCTGGAGGACCCTCCCAACCCCTGTGACTCTGTGACAGCATGAGCCCAGCCACCTCTTCCCTGCCCACCGAGGAGCCTGCGCCATGCACGCCACGTGAGCCACTCCCGGCGCAGGCCGCAGGGACCAGAGCCCTGCCCCGGGCCAGGCCAGGAACCGGGATCAGGATGGTGCTGGACACCAGGTTCAGGGGAGCCGCTGCCCCTGCCCGTGCGAGTGCCGGAGGAGGAGGAGGCCGGTGGTCGCTGCGTGCGTGGCTGTAGGCCCTCCATCCCGCCATGTCTCTGCACTGCCCCACCTTCTCCCTTGGGTGCCTCTTTCTCAACACAGCTGCACCCACCCTGCATGTCCGGGCCCGAGTGGCGTGAGTGTCCTTCCGCCAGTGGCACGGCCCAGCCTGGTGGCACTGTGACACCACCAGCTCAGCGTGAGGGAAGGAAACCAAGGCTGGGGCAGGACAAGGACCTCTTCCTTCCACAGGCTCGTGCCTTGAGACACAGAGGTCACGATGACCCCACCTCTGCATCTCAGCTGCCCCCATGTCCTGTGGATTTCACCGTGGTCAGGTCTCTCTCCACGGGGCAGCCAAGGGGCTAATGATGCTGGTAAAGTCCCTGGGTAGGAGAGAAGAGACCGTGCTTATCTCCTACCAGTGATGCCACACCCACATTAGGTCCAGCATGAGGGAACAGATGGTGACAGGGTTGGGCACACATGAGTGACAGCAGCGTCCCTGCACCCCTATGGGAGGGACAGATGAGGGAGGGAGAGGGTCAGCGCTGGGGCAGGAGGGCAGGGCCATGTAGACACCCCGGTCATTTGGAGATACCACCAAAGAGCCCCTCCTCCACCATCTGCTGCTCAGCCAGGGTTGATGTTGTGGGGGAGCATCTCCCATTGCAACATTCCCACCATCGCTGAGGGACCAAGCGTGTCCCCCCCCAGCACCCAGGGCAGGTGAGCAGCGAAGGGGCTGAGGGGAGGATGAAGTGAGCATGGACACAGGGAGGACACAAAGGGCTGTTCTGGCTCCTGCCACTGCTCTGGGCAAACCTGGGCCCAACACAAGCAAGGGGAGAGGAGCTCAGGGGTGGATGTGGCATGGTGACACCCTCCCACCCCCGGCCTCTGCCTCTCTGTGGTGGTTGAGCCCTGGCTAAAGAGAAACAGGGAAAAGGAACCAGAGTCAGGAGTGCAACCAACAATCTTGAAACAAAAGCAGCCAGGCAAACCCTTCCCCCCCACTCCCTCCTCAGCAGCTGGAGGTAGAAGTTTGCTCCCTTCTTCCCTCCCGGCCGCAGCCCAGGAGGGGCAGGGACTGGGGCAATGGGGGTCTGGGGAACACCTTCCCCCCACCCCTCCATTCTAAGCAGACTGCCCTTTAGCCAGGAGTTTGCTCCCTTCTTCCCCTCTCCTGCTCGCAGCACAGGCCGGGGGGGCAGGGACTGGGAGATGGGGGCTTCGGTCAGTCCCTTGCAAGATGGTTCCCTTCTCGGCCGGGATGGGGGCATCCATTCCACACCCCCTCCCCCTGCTGCACCCTGGGATCTCACCCAGGAGAGCCAGTCCTCCAGGAACTTTCTCCAAGGCAAATCTCTTCCCACCGGGCTCCATCTCTGCTCTGGCAGGCAGCGATCAATCCCAGTGTCTCTCAGGCCCAGCCCTGCACGGGGCTGTGATGCCTCCCCCAGCAAACCTGTCTGGCTCATCTCTGTAGGTCGCTGGTGCTGGCAGGGGCTCATCCCAACGTCAGTCACGGCCTCTTCTCTGTGTCTCCCCCGGCTCCATCCAGCGTGGAGCCTCCAGCGGGCAGGTCGGGTCTCTGGCTCCTCCATGGCTCCTTTCCTCCGGTTCCTCCCCGTGCTCCAGCTGGGGCTGCAGGGGCATCTCTGCCTTTGGCACCCGGGCGCCTCCTCCCCCGGCCTTCCCGGCCTGGTGTGTCTGTCAGCTGCTTCTCTTGATACCCAAATCCACATCCCAGGGCCCGGAACGGGACAAACTTTGCAGCCTTCCTGGCACTGCCTGTTCTGGGGGAGTCTCTCTCCTCTCTGTGACTCTCAGAGGCGCTCTCAGCAGGCTGCCAGAAGATCCCAGCAGCCATTCCCTGCAGCCCCTGGCCCTCTCCCTCTCTCTCAGTAGCCCCTCACACGCTAGGAGGGGTGCATGTGTATGATGCAAGGGATGAGCAGAGGTTTGTGCCAGCAGCTCTTCCCTTGTCACAGCACAGGGATGAGCCACCTGGGCCACACGCTTGCCTTGAAGTGCCACCACAGCTCTAAAGAGGAAGAAACCCTTTTGATCCCCGACCTTTGGGATTCTCTGTGTGTGGGTGACGATCAGTGTGGCCTTTCATAGCCCAGCGCCGCAGCCAGCAGCGGGGACAGCCACCCGCCGGGAAAGGGGGGTTCAGGAGGAGCAGCAGCATGGGCTGAGGAGGCCTGTCTCTGTTTCGGGCCACAGGGATGTCACCCCCAGGCCCTCACCTTCCCCCCCCCACACACCTCCATCCGCGGCACCTGGTGTGCAGGGCCTGAGCGCTGGGGCAAAGGGACGTGTTAGACCCCAAGAGACAAACACCAGTGGGGGTAAGAGATGGGATTACAGCTGGGTAGGGTTTGGGGACAGGGCTGGGGACAGGGTGAGGGCTGGGGATAGGGTGAGGGTTGGGGACAGGGCTGGGGACAGGGTGAAGGTTGGGGACAGGGTGAGGGTTAGGATCAGGATTTGGATCAGGGTGAGGGTTGGGGTCAGGGTTAGGGACAGGGTGAAGGCTGAAGGCTGGGGACAGGGTGAGGGTTAGGAAGAACTTTGGGGTCAGGGTTAGAGACAGGGTGAGGGTTGGGGTCAGGGTTGGGGACAGGGTTATGGAAAAGGTGAGGGTTGGGGTCAGGGTAAGGGACAGGGTCAGGGTTGGGGTCAGGGTTGGGGACAGGAGAAAGGCCAGGCTGAGGGCTGGGGACAGGGCTGGGGACAGGGCTGGGGTCAGGGTGAGGGCTGGGGCCAGGGCTGGGGTCAGGGTTAGGGCCAGCCTGAGGGCTGGGGCTGGGGCTGGGGTCAGGGTGAGGATTGGGGACAGGGCTGGGGACAGGGTGAGGGCTGGGGCCAGGGCTGGGGTCAGGGTTAGGGCCAGGCTGGGGGCTGGTGCCGGGGCTGGGGCCAGGCGAGGGCCAGGCTGAGCGCTGGGCTCAGGGCTGGGGTCAGGGTTAGGGCCGGGCTGAGCGCTGGGCTCGGGGCTGGGGCCAGGCGAGGGGCGGGCTGAGCGCTGGGCTCGGGGCTGGGGTCAGGGTTAGGGCCGGGCTGGGGCTGGGCTCGGGGCTGGGGTCAGGGTTAGGGCCGGGCTGGGGGCTGGGCTCGGGGCTGGGGTCAGGGTTAGGGCCAGGCTGAGCGCTGGGCTCGGGGCTGGGGTCAGGGTTAGGGCCGGGCTGAGCGCTGGGCTCGGGGCTGGGGCCAGGCGAGGGGCGGGCTGAGCGCTGGGCTCGGGGCTGGGGTCAGGGTTAGGGCCGGGCTGAGCGCTGGGCTCGGGGCTGGGGTCAGGCGAGGGGCGGGCTGAGGGACAGGCGGAGTTGGGCGGGGTCAGGGCTCTGGCTGCCGGCGGGGACGGGGCCAGCCTGGGGCTGAGGCAGGAGCCGGGGGGCGGCTCAGGCGGGGTTCCCGGCTTCAGGCCTCACCCGACCCGGGCCGGCCCGGGGCGCAGGGCCGCGGGAGTCAGTCAGTCAGTCAGTCAGTCAGTCAGTCAGTCAGTCAGTCAGTCAGTCAGTCAGTCAGGGCCGCTCCCGGCGGGGGGGGAGGCGGTGCCGAGCGCCCGTCACTCAGCGCGCCCCGCCCCGCGCCGCGCTGCCGCGGCCCCCGCTATCAGCCGCCGCGCCGCCCCGCCCGCCCAGAGCCCCGGTAGCGCGCCGTGATCGTATAGTGGTTAGTACTCTGCGTTGTGGCCGCAGCAACCTCGGTTCGAATCCGAGTCACGGCATCGCCCCGGCGGTACCACGGCACACGGGCTCCGCTTTTGCTCCCGGGGCTGCCGGCCGCGCAGGGACCCCCGGGCCGGGGCCGCAGGGTTTTTCCATCCCCTGCGGCTGCCTTTACCTTATTGACACCTGTCACTCTGCCCTGAATCACCTGGGCATTCTGTATCGGACTGGTTTGGGATCGGCTCCTTCCCTTCTGTCACCTCTGGGTATTTTATTTTTATTTTATTTTACTTTATTTTATTGCATTTCATTTTATTTTATTTTATTTCATCTTCATTTATTTTAGTTTCGTTTCTTTTTTTTTTTCTTTTAATTTTCCTGGGTTGTTTTCTTGCCATTTGATCAGTGCCTATTTTATGTTTTTCTTTTCCTTTCTCTTCTTTTCTTTCCTTTTCTTTCTTAACTTTTCTTTCTCTTCTCTTCCTTCCTCCCCTCTCCCTCTCTTCTCCCCTTCCCTCTCCTCTCCCCTCCTCTCCTCTCCCCTCCCCTTCCCTCCTTTTCTCTTCTACTCCTCTCCTCTCCCCTCCCCTCCTTTTCTCTCCCTCTCGTCTTCCCTTCCTTTTCTCTCCCTCTCCTCTCCCTCTCCTCTTCCCTTCCCTCTTTTTCTCCTCCTCCCCCTCCCTCT